>UESW01004084.1:90512-144442 GCA_900491605.1 Calamus simplicifolius
TAGTAATCATTGCTTAGTTGCTAATAATGCTAATATGAATGAGATTGGTTGGTTGTGGCATCGTAGATTAGGTCATGCAAGCACACACCTTATTTCAAAATTAATTAGAATGGATTTAGTAAAAGGACTTCCACAACTAGATTTTGAAAATAATAAAATTTGTGATGCATGTCAATTTGGAAAACAAACTAGAAATTCTTTCAAAACTAAAAATATTGTTTCCACTTCTAGGCCACTTGAACTACTTCACATGGATCTTTTTGGACCTACTAGAACCACAAGTCTAGGAGGAAAGAAATATGGTCTTGTGATTGTAGATGATTATTCTAGATACACTTGGGTATTGTTTTTAGCTCATAAGGATGAGACCTTTCCTTATTTCTGAAATTCTTCAAGAAGGTCACAAATGAGAAAAACAACACCATAGTGTCTCTAAGAAGTGATCATGGCACTGAATTTGAAAATCATTTATTTGAAAACTTTTGCATAGAAAATGGCATTCATCATAATTTTTCTGCACCTAGAACACCGCAACAAAATGGAGTAGTTGAAAGAAAAATAGAACCTTAGAAGACATGGCCCGTACCATGCTATGTGAAAGCAACCTACCAAAATACTTTTGGGCGGAAGCTATAAACACGGCATGCTACATTCTTAATAGAGCTCTAATTAGGCCAATCATTAAGAAAACACCTTATGAACTATGGAATAATAGAAAACCAAACATAAGTTATTTTCATGCATTTGGTTGTAAGTGTTTCATTCATAATAATGGCAAAGATAATCTAGGAAAATTTGATGCAAAATCTGATGAAGGCATTTTCTTAGGATATTCAACATCTAGTAAAGCCTATAGAGTATTTAACAAGAGAAACTTAATTGTAGAAGAATCTATTCATGTAATTTTTGATGAATCTTTAGCATCAAGTTCTGAAAAGATTGATGATGAGGAAGATACAAACATTCTAGAAAGAGATATTGAAAAATTGAATATAGATGTATCTTCAGATCATGAACAAGAAGCTAAAGATAATGATTCTCCTAGTGTTGATGTTGTTGATGCAAATCATAATGATATAGATCTACCTAGAGATTGGAGATATGCCTATGGTCATCCAAGAGAATTAATTATAGGTGATCCATCTCAAGGAGTAAGAACTAGATCATCAATGAGAAACATCAATAATCATCTTGCATTTGTATCTCAAATTGAACCTAAAACTATTGAAGAAGCAGAAAAAGATAATAATTGGATGTTAGCTATGCAAGAAGAATTAAATCAATTTACTAGGAATAATGTTTGGACTCTTGTAGATAGACCTAAAGATCATTCTGTTATAGGATCAAAATGGGTATTTAGAAATAAATTAGACGAAAATGGCATAGTAATTAGAAACAAAGCTAGATTAGTTGCAAAAGGATATAATCAAGAAGAAGGAATTGATTTTGATGAAACTTTTGCACCTGTAGCTAGACTTGAAGCAATTAGATTATTACTTGCATTTGCATGTCATATGCATATCAATTTATTTCAAATGGATGTTAAAAGTGCATTTTTAAATGGATTTATAAATGAGGAAGTGTTTGTTGAACAACCACCTGGTTTTGAAGATCATGAATTTCCAAATCATGTTTTTAAATTACACAAAGCACTATATGGTTTGAAACAGGCACCTAGAGCTTGGTATGAAAGATTAAGTAAATTTTTAATTGAAAATGATTTTGTAAGAGGAAATGTTGATAAAACATTATTTTTGAAAAGAAAAGATAAAGATTTATTAGTAGTACAAATATATGTCGATGATATTGTATTCGGTGCTACTAACAACTTGTTATGTCAAGAATTTGCTAAGTTGATGCAGGGTGAGTTTGAAATGAGTATGATGGGAGAACTCAACTTCTTCCTAGGACTTCAAATCAAACAAAGCAAAGAAGGAATTTTCATCAATCAAGCCAAATACACAAAAGAACTGCTCAAGAAGTTTGGAATGGAGTCAATCAAGCCACTTGGAACTCCTATGAGTCCTTCGTGCAAATTGGACAAAGATGAAGATGGTAAGAAAGTAGATCAAAAACATTATAGAGGTATGATTGGATCTCTTCTTTACTTAACAGCTAGTAGACCAGATATTATGTTTGCAGTATGTTTATGTGCTAGATTTCAATCTGAACCTAAAGAATCTCACTTAATTGCTGTAAAAAGAATTTTAAGATATTTAAGTGGAACTAAAAATGTAGGTTTATGGTACTCTAGAGACTCAACTTTAAATTTAATTGCATATTCTGATTCTGACTATGCTGGATGTAAATTAGATAGAAAAAGCACAAGTGGTGCATGTCAATTCTTAGGATGTAACTTAATCTCTTGGTTTAGCAAAAAGCAAAATTCGGTTGCATTATCTACTGCTGAAGCAGAGTATGTTGCAGCTGGAAGTTGCTGTGCTCAAATCCTTTGGATTAAGAGGCAACTTGAAGATTATGGCATAACCCTTGATAAAACACCAATTAGATGTGATAACACGAGTGCAATAAATTTGACTAAAAATCCAATTCAACATTCAAGAACAAAACACATTGAAATTAGATATCATTTCATAAGAGAACATGTAGCTAATAATGAAATCTGTCTTGAATATGTTAATACAGAGGAACAATTAGCTGACATATTTACAAAACCCTTGAGTGAAGAGAGATTTTGTTATCTTAGAGGTGAATTAGGAATATGTGATCCTTTAGAGTGATTTTGAAACCCTAAGGAATGAGAATCTAGATTTCTATAAATTTCTTGAAAATCCTCTCACAATTTTAAGGACAAATTATCTAGTCATTTGAGCTATTTGATCCTTGATATTTCAAAGATTTTTTGAAATTTTTATTGAACTCTTTTTGACAAGTTTCAGTCATTTGAATCTCAATTTTTTTTCTGAAACTGTCTTTGGAGTCGACACCTCAGAATGAGGAGTCGACACCTCTGACTGTGTCGCTCTCGGTCCCTGACCTTGGAGCCGACACCCGTATAAGTGGAGCCGACTCCAGTTCGAGCGCTGACTGTGTTAGCGATTTGGAGTCGACACCCGACTTTGCGGGAGTCGACACCTGGGATTCCAAAATTGATTTATTAGGGCAGAGTCGACACCTCGTCATTTCATAACTTCTCAAATCCTAACCAAACTCTCCAAAATTCTTCCAAAACTTCCCCACCTCTAATTCCATCCAAATCGAACTTTCCAAAGATCTAATGGCACCCAAAAGGAGGGAATCAGTGATTGGAGCGCCGGTGACCACGGGAAAATGGTCCGCGTCGTCCCGTTCGTGAGCCGACTCCAAGCAGTGATTCGTCCACGGATTCAGACAACCCCAACACCTCTTCCACTCAGGTAGATACCTTAGCCGGGAGGGTTATCACAATGGGGAGAAAGATTGATTTTGATCTGTTTGAAACCGAGGGTTTCTCAATCGGTAGGCAATTAAAGGAAATGGGCTGGGATAAGCTCTGCTCTCTGATGTTCCCACTTATCCAGCCTTAGTAAAAGAATTTTATTTTAATTTGGCTAGAGGTGATGGCGGTTTAGTTAGCTCAGTAAGAAATAAGAGGATTCACCTTACTTTCAAAAGCTTGGAAACCTCCTTAGCATCCCAATTACCGGTTTAGCAGCTGACATGCACAGTGATAGGTCAGCGGCTCTTTCAAGGATGTTAGGAAGGGAAGTGACAGAGTTTGAGGAGATAGAGCTAATCAATTACCTTTGGAATTGAGATTATTACACAACATTTGCAGTAGGATCTTGTTTCCGAAGACCGGTCGGTTTGAGTATGTCTCGGAGCGAGACATTGTTATTATGGATAGTGTTTTGACTGGACAGCCAATCAACCTTGCAGCTATGATGATTTTTTATATGGAAGCTGGAGGGAAGAGAAGATCATCCCTACCGTATGGCATGGTGCTTACTATGGTTTTCAAGAGCCAAGGGGTTGTAATTCAAGAGAATGAACCATCTAAGAACCTGAGGCACACCGACTACTATAGTTTGGCAACATTGCATCGGATGGGTTTTGCTAAAGTGAATGGACAGTGGGATAGGAAAGGACACCTTGATGAGAGAGCCCCTGTGCCGAGAGTTTCTGAGCCTTGCGAGGCTGGACCATCAGTTAGGGTTCCTTCTCACAGCCTAGGAGTCCCATTCCTGCTCCTGCTCCTGCACCTGCACATGTTAATGATCAACCATCCACTTCTTCTGCTGGATTCTCAGACCTTCAAATGGAGCAATTAAAAAGTTTGTTTGCTGCTCAGAAGGATGAGTTTGACAGTCAATTCATGAATATAAAAGAATCACTTTATTCACTTGATGATCGGATTGCAAAAATTGAATCAACTCTCAACTCCTCTGCAGAATCTTTAAGTGGTGATTTGAAGAATATCTTTGAAGAACTTAAAGAGATTTGTGGAGATAGTGAAACTTATTCAAGGTGCAACGCCGAGCTTCAAGACAAAATCTCAACAGCTTGCACATTTGTTGATGAGAGACTTAAAGACTATGTTAAGCTTCAATGTGATGGAATGAAAAATATTGTAGATCATTTAACAAGAATAGTGAGGAAGAACTTTTGATGTAATGAATGAATGTGAATGATGTAATGAATGTTTAATTTTGATTTACATTTTGATGTAATGAAGTATGAGTTGATGTAATGAAGGATATATTTTGATGAATGAGTATTTTGATGTAATACTTGACTTTTGTTAAATGAAATTATCTTTTGATGCAATGAAAATTATCTTTTGATGCAATGAAAATATCTTTTGATGCAATGAAATTCTTTACCTTTTTGTTGATTACAAAAAAGGGGGAGAGAATTATGGTTGTATATGCATTAAGAGGGAGAAAGTTATATTGTTAATTGCATTAAAGGGGGAGAAAGTTATGTTGCATTAATTGATTAATATGAAAACATTAATGAAGTCAATTGATTGATATGATATTGAGTTATTTATGTGGATTAATAATCAAATTGATTTGACTATGCATAAAGAAATCTTAAGTACCAAATATGTAAAGTAAGAGGAAGAATAATTTGAACTTCATAGGGGGAGCTACCTTATTCAGGGGGAGCTTACTCGTGAAGATCACTTCCTTGATAATTTTTTAATTTAAGAATTCTATGCATATACTCAATGTTTTTATAATCATCAAAAAGGGGAGATTGTTGATCCATTTATTGATTTTGATGATTAATAAAGGAATTGAGTATATTTATTTGATTACTAATGGATTTTATAAGTGTTTCAGGACTTAAATTTATTTGATCAATTTAAAGGAATTAAGAAATGAATTTTGAATCAAATACAAATCAGAGATTTCAAAGTTTCAGAGCTTGGAGTCGACACCTAGAAAGTCTGGAGCCGACCCCATGGCCAATTCAATTTTAATCTGATTTTGATACAATCCGGAGCCGACACCTAGAGTTTCGGAGCCGACACCTAGAGTTTCGGAGTCGACACTTACAGTGTCTGGAGCCGACTCCGATGCGGGGACAGAACGTTGATTTTTTGAGCATCCTGGAGTCGACACCTACAGTTTTCGGGAGCCGACACCTGACGATGGCGAGCCGACACTTACTTTTCGGAGCCGACTCCTCAACGAACTCGAAAATTTCTATTTTTGGTAAAACGATCTGGAGCCGACACCTGAAAAGTTGGAGCCGACTCCAACCTGACTGGGACGGAAATTTAAAATGCCAGATCAGCTCTAACGGTAATATTTTTTTACCTAATTTCTAACGGATATATTTTGTTTCCAGGTACACTCCAACGGCTAGTTTCATCCCAAAAATGGATTGAAGAAAATCTATAAAAAGGGGAAAACACCCGTTTGAAAGAGAAAAAAAAGAACGGAAAAGAGAAATAGTTCAAATCAAAATCCGAAAAACCCTGAGCCTGAAATCCAAGAGAAAATCCTTCAAACTCAAATCCTTCCACTCCAAAAAGCTCAAAGAGGAATCCAAGGCGTCCAAATCAAAAATCAGTGGATTTCCCAAATTGAAGAAAAAGCTCTGTTTCTTCCATTTCCAATCTTCTCAACTGCAACAACTGTGAGGGATTAAAGCTGAGGCTTGATTCATCATTCCAAAGGAGAAGAGAAAAGAAGAAAAGAAGAAAAGCTCAAAGCCAAACAACTTCAAATCAGGCTTTTCTAAACTTGTTTATTATTCTTGAATATTTGCTCATTGAGGAGCTGTGTATCTTTGAAAAACTATATTCTTCTTGTTTGTGCCTAGTTCAATCAAGGGGATTGAACTAGTGGAGGTTGTTAACCTCGGGTCAAGCTAGATTAGCTTGAGTTTAGGGTTGTGTGCTGGTGAGCCCGAAAAACGGCTGGGTTCGTTGTGATCCCGGGTAAAACAACAAGTTTGGGTTGTGAGCTTGTAAAACAACTCGGCTGTAATCGAGGAGATTATAGTGTGGACCCAAGTGGATCTTGGGAGTGGACGTAGGTGTTGGATACACCGAACCACTATAAAATCTTTGTGTTTGCCGTGCTTCTATTGTCTCTATCTCTATCTCATTGATTGTGCTTTATATTTGCATTGCATTTACTTTCATTCATCTTAAGCAAACAATTTTTCAAAAGGGGATAAATTTTTAAAGAACCCAATTCACCTCCCTTTTGGACTATCATCTGGGCCAACAAAGCGCCAAGGCGAGAGCGGTTTGGAGTTTGGACTTTGGATTTGTTTTGCGAGGGGAAGGCAATGCTGGTTGTCCGAGCATTGTTACATTGACGCGCTATGCCAACTGCCACGAGGGATAGCAGTCTCTCCGTCTGGTTTGGATTAGGATGAAAAGTTATATTTTTATATAGATGTCCGCATTCAACATAGAAGCATAGTAATCTTCCTTTTAAAGTTCCTTTTTTTCCCTTCTTATTTTATTAAATGCCTCTTAACCTTCATAATTTTTTTTTCTTTCTTATTTTTGTGGAAGCCGAGTACGCTGGTTAAGGAATACTTATTAATAAAATCCTTATTTAGAAATAAGGTTTAAATCTTGTGGGATATCAATCTCCTTAATTTTCTCTTAAACAAACGTTTCAATCTCTTTTTATCAAAAACAAAAAAAAAAAAAAACAAGAAAGAAAGAAGAAAAGTAAATGCTCGAAGGATAATAGGATTCCTATTTTTTAATAAAAGGAGAAGATAAAGATGAGTTTATACATCAAAATTTTAAATATTACTTGAAACTACTTACGTGACCATAAAGTCTTCCATGCATGCACCCATCTTGCACATGCCCCTGGAGTGATGAATCAATAATGGTTTGTTCCTTTCTATAAACGTAAATGCTCCAAGAAGCTTTCCTTTTAATTATTTTTAAAGATATCTTTTCCTCATATTAATATCGTGAGGGTCGCCTCTCAAGCACTGAAAGCAGTAGTTAGCCGCCAAGGGGTGCCACGGATCTCTTGTGGCTATAAAGTTGGGTTATCTTATTTTTAAGGATCTCTAACCCTTTGTATATAGATCTTCGCACAATCTTTAAGGATTTCGCACTCTTCACAAAAATCTAGACAAGCATCAATAATAAAATATTAATCTAAAATTATTTAATTATTTTTTATCTTATTTAATTTAAAATTATATTTTAATTAAAATTAATTATTTTTTAATATAATTTTAATTTATATTTTTTTTCTATATATACCATACCATTTATTTACATTGATGTATTTATAGGTTTAAATTAAAAAAAATTAGATTTCAATTACATTTATTTTTATATTTTTACAATAAATTTATTTTTTCTTCAATTAAAATATATTTATCTTAACTTTCTTATTTTAACTATATTTATATATATATTTTTAATTATCAATATTTTCTATATACATCTAAAGGGAGAAGAGAAAAAAAATTAACAAAAAAAAGGGTTTATCACGTATAGCCACCCAACTCTTCTATTATACTAATGCTATTTAATAAAAAAAATTGTAGGCTTTATTCGTACACATTCCCATTTCTGAATTTTACCCAGCCGAATACGATTAAAAGTAAAGTTTTACAAATTCAACCCAAACAAAAGAAATAAATATTTTCTTTCCATGCACGATGAATTGCTTTCAAGAATTTTTATTTTTTTATTTTTTTCTGTTCTGCATGCCCATGTTTCAAATAGAGTTAATTAAAGTTTCATTATAAACTATTAATGATAATTGCAATTATTTTTTAGATAGAAAAGGAATTGGAAGGGAAAAGTGAGAGAGAGAGAGAGTGGTATGGAACGAACCAAGAGGATGCCTATAGAGTAAAAATTGTATATGTTCCCACTTGGTCTCTCGCCATCGCTCCATCACTTCCTCACTCCCTAATTTTCTCTTTAGTACAAATTATCATGTATGGTGATTAAGCATGATGATATGGGTGGCGATATTAGATTATTGTGGATCATGATTATCTGATTCCTATTTGAAAGATGAGTATTTGAGGTTATCAAAATTGATAATCTCAGATTATGCTCTTGATTTTATGTAAAATATTTAATAATATTTAATCTAATTATATATTTAATACATACTTAATAATATTTAAATATTTGATATCATATTTATTTTTAATATTAGCTATATAACATAAACAATTATGTTAATATTAAATTTAATATTAATATAACATTTATTATGTTAAACACTATTATGAGTTTATATAATAATATATAAATATTAAATTTAAAACTATTAATATTTATGATTTTTTGCATATTAATTAATAGATTTAAATAATTTATAATATGTAGTCAATATTCTTTATATTGTAAATATTATTTAATATTTAAATATATAATATTTTAAAAATGATTTTACAAAGAATCTGACTAACTTAAAAAAAATCACTTAATAGACAAAATTAATTTATAATAGAATATAAAAAAGGTAATATAATATATAATAAATATTGAAGCTTACATTTCTAGAAATAAGAATTAACATTATTAAGATAAATCAAATATGTTGCAAAATTATCATGAATGTAAAATTTTTGCTAATATTATATTACTATAAATTAAATGCCATCTAAACAAAATAGCTGACAATATTGGATCAGTGGCGCATCAATTCTTGATTATTTTGGGGTATCATACAGGTAATCCCTTACAACAAGCTAAGCAGTTACCAATAAATTCTAGCTTCCATGATGATCAAAGAAACAAAAGATATATTCCAGAAAACACAACAGCCACAGGGGACCAACGATCCACTAATAAATTCCGGCTTCCATGGGAATCAAAGAAACCAAAGAAATATTCCTTCAGTAGTCTTACCATCTTCTGGGAAGCAAAGGATACGCATCCTCTTCTGTAATCGATTGTAATAAATAAATAAATAAATAAAACTAGGAATAAACTAGTATAAGAGCATCAAAGCTGTGGATAAACCTCCAGGGGACCATCAAATGACGGCTATGAGCAGGACCGGAAGACTCCAGAAGATCGAAAATACTACGTGGCCCAGCGGCTAGCTCATCTCTCGCTTATTCTGGCCTCATTTCTCTCGTCCATGTGACGTCCCTCTCTTCAAACTCTGGCCTTGCTTTTCTGGAACAAGGAAAAAAAAAAATGCCCGTTTTTCCCAATTCTTTGCGGAGATGGCAAGAGAGAGCCTTGGGAGGTCTCATCTCGGCTGGCAGTCTATTAGTTTTCGCCTTCTTAGATCTTGTGGACTTCGTACTGTGCTTCTTCTATAGGCTTGTTGATGGAGTTCTTGAGGAGAATCCCATCCCGTGCTATTGCTGGAACAGAGAGAAACAGAGGAGCCCAGATAGGATGGGAGCAGAGGAGGAGGAGGAGGAGGAGGTCTCAGAGACTTTTCATGGGAGGAGGAACCTTTTGAGGGATATGGGACTTGTGAGTTTTGGGGGAAGAAGAAATGAAAGAGAAGAAAGGGGAGGTGCCCCCTCAAGGTCCGTATGCCGATGGTCAGACTGCGGCTGTGAGTCGTGTCTGGCGTGGCAGGGGGAGGAAGAGGAGAAGCTTTACGTGATGGTGAGGGAGCCATGTGAAGGTATATGAATGCTTTAATTTTGGAAAACAAAGTTTTTATTTTCCCCTTGCTTGAAGACGTTTCACTGCTCTGTTTCGGAATTTGCAGTATAACTTCGTAGATCAGAATTTTGAGTGATAGATTGCACTTGAATGCGTCATTAGCTCTCAATACTGTGGTCATTGTCTTGTGGTCAGATTGCCTTTCTTGTTCTTATTTATTTTTTCCCCTTTTTTTTGTTCAAATAATATTGCTTCATTTAAATACCTACACTGTTTTCCCTCAAAAAAATAAATATGCCTACATAGTTTATGATGGTTATATGCACATTTTAATTGATTTGAGATAATATATTAGCGATATTAATACCATATAGAAGCATTACCAGGATCTCTATTTCTCTTGACATTTCGTCTATGCACAAGTCTTTTGTGGTTTGAGAGACTTTTAATTTTTTGAAGATTATTTCTTTGATTAACAAAATGCAATAGATAGATAGAGAGAGAGAACTGGCAATTAAAAAAACTCAAACATGGAAGTAAGCTTCCATTAAAAAGTACAAAAACATCAACTACAAAGCTCCAAACCTAGGGCAATAGATAATTTAGAACCTCCTAAGCTCCACCGACCTAGGTTAAAGGGATTCGGAAAAAAAAATTCAAATTATGATGACCTGTCTCCCCCAAGAAGATGGACAACTAAGCATGTCTTTGATTAGCTTGAAGCTAGATTTTGCTCCCAAGTCTCTTCGCGCAACCACTATCCAATTTTCTATCTTCTTTAACTACTAGGCATCATTTAACCTGCTGTTGGAACTTCTTAACCTTATTTTCTCTCCATCTCTGTTTTTTATTCAACGTCTTCTTTCTTCTCCTACTTCTAATCTTATAATTTCAATATCAATCTCTCTAACTTTTCAATCTCAACAACCTCCCACTTTGTTGCTCTTGCTTATCGTTCTTTCCTTCTTCCAATTTTTTGATAGTGTTTTCTATTTGGTGTACATTTTAAAAATATTCCATCTGATTTAAGAGTTACTCATGGAAGTTTAATGCATATGGTATTTTGGTTATGATACTGCAAATACTATACTTAGCTTTGACCTTTCTGTTAGATGAAATGGATGGCTAAAGACAACCATTCATTCATATTAGCATCAAATTGGCCATTTATATCTTAATAAAGGATTTGGTCCAATCCTTGTGTTGACCCAATTATTGATTTTGATGACTAACAAAAGACATGAGTATATTCACTGTGTTTCTAACAAATCTAATAAGTGTTTCAGGGATTAAAAATGTTTAATTAGCCAAAAGGTGTAAGGAAATGAGTTTTGAATCAAAATTGAAAAGAAAATATGTAAGTTCAGAACTTAGAGTCGACACCCAAACAGTCAGGAGCTGACCCCAGGGCATATCAGAACCTTTCTACATTTTCGGCACGGTTCGGAGTCAACACCTAGAGTTTCGGAGCCGACTCCAACCTGAGATACAGAGAAGTGGTTTCTGCATAAGTTTTCGGAGCTGACACCTAAAGTTCTGGAGCCGACACCTGAAAGTTGCAGAGCCGATACCTAAGTTTCTGGAGCCGACTCTAACATGAGAACAGAGAGCATATTTTTTGGACAAAGTTAGAGTCGATACCTTGGAATTCCGGAGCCGACTCCCGATAGCGCCGAGCTGACACTTAACTTTTTCGGAGCTGACTCCTCAACGAACTTCTTATTACTATTTTTGGACACCCCGATTTGGAGCTGACACCTGAAAAGTTGGAGCCGACTACAACCTGTCAGGAATGGATTTTTCAAATGTCAGAATGGACTCCAACGGCAATATTTTTCCACCTAATCTCTAACGGCTATTTTTCTTTGTGTGTAGAAGCAATCCAACTACTCTGTAACGGCTATTTTTTCCACCTAATCCTGGATTAAGGGATCTATAAAAAAGGGGGAACCATCCATTTGAAGAGAAGAGAAGAAAAGACACTGAAAATTTGAAAAAATCTTGTGAAAGAAAGAGAGAGAAATCAAAGAAGAAAAAACTCAGAGCTCACATCAACCAATCCTAGAGAGTAAAAAGAGAAATCCAAAGCATTCAAGTTCAAAATCGGAGGATTTTCTAAGTGAAGAAAAAGAAAGCAAAAGCCCTGCTTTTCCCCAACTTCTCAACTGTGATTTTTGTGAAGAATCTGAGTTGAGGCCTGATTCAATCTTTTAAAGGAGAAGAGGAAAAGAAGAAAAGAAGAAAAGCTCAAATCAAATTCGCTTCAAACAGGCTTTTCTTACCCTTGTGTTGACCCAATTGAGGATTTTGATAATTAACAAAACTATTTGAGTATAACATTTGTTGTTACTAATGATTTTGATTAAGTTTTTCAGATTATAAGTCTATTTGATGATCAAAATCAAGAAGGAAAATCAAGTTCTGGTTTGAATCTAATGTCAAGGTAAGACTGCAGACATTAGAGTCGACACATGGAATCACAGAGCCGACTCCAGAAAATGGCACAGACTTAGAGTCGACTCCGGGATTGTGAGAGCCGACTCTATCAGAAACAATATAACGTTGGATTTTCAGGCCACGACTTAGAGTCGACTCCCAGACTGTTAGAGTCGACTCCAGAAGAATTTTGTGTCGATCCCAGAAAAGTCCGAGACGACTCCAGATCGAGCGGATTAAATTATTTCGAGTTAGAGCCGACTCCAGAAAAGCCAGAGCCGACTCCAAATGTCAGACACGGCTCCAGAACTGTCAGAACGACTCTAAACTTTATCTTTATCTATTTTAATCCCAATGGCTATTGTTATTTATGGATCTAATCCTTTTTCACTTGCTTCTAACGGATAGTTTCACACTATTTGTGGATTAATCGGATCTATAAGAAGAGGGTTGATTGCATCCCAAAAAAAGAGAGAAAAGAGAAAATGAGAAGAAAGAGGCAAAAAGAAAAGAATAGAGAAAATCTTTGAGATCTATCAGAAAAGAAAAGAGGGAAAACCTGTAAGGAAAGATCATACTCATTCCCCAAAAGAAGAGAAAGAGATTCCAAGCCTTTGCTGTTCTATTTAGAAGAAATCTCAAGAGAAGGAAGAAGCCCTAGTTTTTCAATCTTCTGAGCCTCAAGAGCATATTCAAAGGAAGATCCATTCAAAGGAAGAGAAGGAAGAAGCCACCAAGATCTTCGAATCAGGCTTTGGTTCCTAATCTCTATTTATTATTTTTATTGTATATTTGCTCATTGAAGGAGCAGTTTGCTTTTGTAAAATCAAATACTGTTTGCTGGGTCAATCTGGTGATTGATTCAGTTGAGGCTGTTAGCCTTGTGCAAGCATTAGCTTGTGGTTTTAGGTTTTGTGCTGGTGAGCCTTGAAAACCAGCTGGGTTCGTTGTGCACCCGGGAAAACAACAAGTTCGAGTTGTGAGCTTGCAAAACAACTCTGCTGTAATCAGTTTGATTATAGTGTGGACCCAAGAGGTACTTGGGAGTGGACGTAGGTGTAGGTACACCGAACCACTATAAAATCTATTGTGTTTGCCGTGATTGTCTCTTTATCTTCAACTCTCTATTTATAGTTGCTTAGTTTTAAATCTGTGAATCTAAGTTTTATTTCCGCTGGGGGTTTTCTTTCAAAAGAGTTTAATTTTTGAAAAACCCAATTCACCCCCCCTCTTGGGTTGCTATCTGGACCAACAATTGGTATCAGAGCTAGTGCTCATTTGATTTGATCTAACGATCAAGAGTCAAAGATCCACATGGCAACTCAAGCTGGTTCATCTTTTTCGAAGGTCAATCTACTAATAGACCACCCTTATTTAATGGTTCTAACTATGGTTATTGGAAGGCTAGAATGAAAATATTCATTCAAGCACTTGACTATGATCTATGGAGTATTATAGTCAATGGACCACACACACCCACTGCTAGAGTTAATGGCATGGAGATTCCTAAACCGGAAACGGAATGGGATGAACATGATAGAAAATTGGCACAACTCAATGCCAAAGCAATGAATGTCTTATACTGCTCATTAGATGCAAATGAATTCAATCGCATATCTATTTGCATTTCTGCTAAGGAAATCTGGGATAGACTTGAAGTTACCCATGAGGGAACAAATCAAGTCAAGGAATCCAAGATTAACATGCTAGTTCATAAATATGAATTGTTTAAAATGGATGCATGTGAATCTATTGCTGATATGTTTACAAGATTTACTGACATAGTTAATGGTTTAAAAAGTCTTGGTAAATCTTATGATAATTCTGATCTTGTGAGAAAGGTCTTGCGTTCCTTGCCTAGGACTTGGGAAGCTAAGGTGACGGCAATACAAGAGGCAAAGGATCTAAGTACACTACCCCTAGAAGAACTGTTGGGATCCTTGATGACTCATGAGCTTCAAATCAAGCAACATGTTGATGATGATGAGTCAAAGAAGAAAGAGAACTATGGCTCTTAAGATTTCTGAATATATGGAAGAGCCTCATGAATCCGAAGATGAAAGTGATGATGAGGACATGCACTCATCACAAGAAAATTTAAAAGATTCATGAAGAAGAAGAAGTTTGAAAAGAAAAAGCCCTTTGCAAGAAAAGATGAGGACAAGGGCAAAGAAAAGGAAGTTATTTGCTTTGAATGCAAGAAGCCGGGTCACTTTAAATCTGAATGCCCTCAACTAAAGAAAGGCACCCGGAGGTTCAAAAAGAAGGCAATGATGGCCACATGGAGCGATTCGGAAAGCACAAGTTCCGAAGAAGAAGAAAAGAGTGAAATGGCCAATCTATGCTTCATGGCGGACAATGATGAGGTAAGTCCGAGTTTTCTTGATGACTTCACTTTTGATGAATTGCATAGTGCTTTTTATGAATTAATGGATGATTTTGCAAACCTAAGTTCAAAGAACAAAGATTTGAAAACTCAAATGCAAAAACTATCATTAGAAAATGAAAAGCATGTTGTTGATAAAGAACTTTTGATAAAAGAAAAAGAAAGTTTGAAAAATGAAGTTGATAGACTTAAGCCTATAGTTGATAAATTTACTCTAAGCTCTATCAAACTTAATATGATTTTGGAAAATCAAAAGGCTATTTTTGATAAAGCTGGATTAGGATATAATCCACTTAAAAAGCAAAAATCTTTGAAAACATTTTTGTACATGCTGAAAAATCATTAAACATTACTTGTTTTAAATGTGGAAACAAAGGACATAAATCATATATGTGTAAATCTTCACATAAAAAGAAAAAGATGATTTGGGTTCCCAAAGGAACAATGTTTAATGCATCTAACCATGAAGGACCCAAGAAGGCTTGGGTACCTAAAATTAAGACATAAATGTTTTGCAGGAGTGTCTTGCAGCCATCAGACTGAAAAGAAAATGGTACCTGGACAGTGGTTGCTCAAGACACATGACGGGTGACAAAGATCAATTCATCACCCTTGAATCAAAAAGAGGTGGAGTAGTTACTTTTGGTGATAATGGTCAAGGCCATATCATGGGTATTGGTAAGATTCAAATTACTCCATCTACTCATATTGATAATGTTTTATATGTTGATGGACTTAAACATAATCTAATAAGTATTAGCCAACTGTGTGACAAAGGTTTCAAGGTTTCCTTTGAAGCTTCTGTTTGCACTGTTACTAATCCCATTGATAATAGCATTATTCTTGTTGGTAAACGCTATGGCAATGTGTACTTAATTGATTTGAGTAATTTATCTCCAAGTAATCATTGCTTAGTTGCTGATAATGCTAAAATGAATGAGATTGGTTGGCTATGGCATCGTAGATTAGGTCATGCAAGCACACACCTAATTTTCAAATTATTGAAAATGGATTTAGTTAAAGGTATTCCTAGTCTAAATTTTGAAAATAATCGAATATGTGATGCATGTCAATTTGGAAAACAAACAAGAACTTCTTTCAAATCTAAGAATGTTGTTTCAACTACTAGGCCACTAGAGCTACTACACATGGACCTTTTTGGACCTACTAGAACCACAAGTCTAGGAGGAAAGAAATATGGTCTAGTGATAGTAGATGATTACTCTAGATTCACTTGGGTAATGTTTTTGGCTCACAAAGATGAGACTTTCTCAATATTCATGAAATTTGTTAAGAAAGTCACTAATGAGAAAAACACTACCATAGTGTCTATTAGAAGTGATCATGGAACTGAATTTGAAAATCACTTATTTGAAAAATTCTGTTTTGAAAAAGGCATACATCATAACTTCTCTGCACCTAGAACACCACAACAAAATGGAGTTGTAGAAAGGAAGAATAGGACTTTAGAAGACATGGCCCGTACCATGCTATGTGAAAGCCAACTTCCAAAATATTTTTGGGCGGAAGCTATAAACACAGCTTGTTACATTCTAAATAGAGCCCTAATTAGACCTATCCTTAAGAAAACTCCCTATGAACTTTGGATCAATAGGAAACCAAATTTAAGTTATTTTCATGCATTTGGTTGTAGATGTTTTATTCATAACAATGGTAAGGATAATCTTGGGAAGTTTGACGCAAAGTCTGATGAAGGTATCTTCCTAGGATATTCTACATCTAGCAAAGCATATAGAGTATTTAATAAGAAAAGCTTAGTTGTAGAAGAATCCATTCATATAGTGTTTGATGAGTCTTTAGCATCAAGTTCAGATAAAATTGATGATGAGGAAGATACATCTTTGATTGAAAGAGATATTGAAAAATTAAATGTATCTTCAGATCAAGAACCTGAAGTTAAGGATGATGACTCACCTAAGGATGATGGTATTGATACTGTTCAAAATGATCAAGATCTACCTAGAGATTGGAGATATGCTTATGGTCATCCTAAGGACCTAATCATAGGTGATCCATCTCAAGGTGTAAGGACTAGATCATCAATGAGAGATATCAATAATCATCTTGCATTTGTATCTCATATAGAACCTAAGACTATAGAGGAAGCCGAGAAAGATAGTTATTGGATGTTAGCAATGCAGGAAGAGTTAAACCAATTCACTAGAAATCAAGTCTGGACCCTAGTTGAAAGACCTAAAAATCACCCTATAATAGGATCTAAATGGGTATTTAGAAATAAATTAGATGAAAATGGCATAGTAATTAGAAACAAAGCTAGACTAGTTGCAAAAGGATATAATCAAGAAGAAGGTATAGATTTTGATGAAACTTTTGCACCTGTTGCTAGATTAGAAGCCATTAGGCTACTACTTGCATTTGCATGTCATATGAATTTCAACTTATTTCAAATGGATGTTAAAAGTGCATTTCTAAATGGTTTTATAAATGAGGAAGTTTATGTTGAACAACCTCCTGGTTTTGAAGATCATGAATTTCCAAACCACGTCTTCAAACTACACAAAGCACTTTATGGTTTAAAGCAAGCACCTAGAGCTTGGTATGATAGATTAAGTAAATTTTTAATTGAAAATGACTTTTCTAGAGGAAATGTTGATAAAACCTTGTTTTTAAAAAGAAAAGGAAAGGATTTATTAATCGTTCAAATTTATGTTGATGACATTATATTTGGTGCTACTAACAATCTCCTTTGTCAAGAATTTGCTAAGCTAATGCAGGGAGAATTCGAGATGAGCATGATGGGAGAACTAAACTTCTTCCTTGGACTTCAAATCAAACAAGAGAAAGCGGGAATTTTCATTAACCAAACAAAGTATACAAAGGAAATACTCAAGAAATTTGGTATGGAATCTGCTAAACCTCTTGGTACGCCAATGAGTCCCTCATGCAAGCTGGACAAGGATGAAGTAGGTAAGAAAGTAGATCAGAAGCATTACAGAGGTATGATTGGATCACTTCTTTATCTAACTGCAAGTAGGCCAGATATCATGTTTTCTGTCTGCTTATGTGCAAGATATCAATCTAATCCTAAGGAATCACATTTACTTGCTGTTAAAAGAATCTTTAGATACTTAAATGGAACTAAAAATGTAGGATTATGGTATTCTAGAGACTCAACCTTAAAATTGATTGCTTATTCTGATTCTGACTATGCTGGTTGTAAATTAGATAGAAAGAGTACAAGTGGGGTATGCCAACTTTTAGGAAGTAACTTAATCTCTTGGTTTAGCAAGAAGCAAAATTCGGTTGCATTATCCACTGCTGAGGCAGAGTATGTTGCAGCTGGAAGTTGCTGTGCTCAAATCCTTTGGATTAAGCGACAACTTGAAGATTATGGTATCACACTTGATAAAATACCTATTAAATGTGATAATACTAGTGCTATCAATCTAACTAAAAATCCAATTCAACATTCAAGAACTAAACACATTGAAATTAGACATCACTTTATTAGAGAACATGTAACTAACAAAGATGTTTGTCTTGAATATGTTAATACTAATGATCAATTAGCTGATATTTTTACCAAACCTTTGAGTGAGGAGAGATTTTGCTATCTTAGAGGAGAATTAGGAGTTTGTGATCCTTTAGAATAATTTTCTGAAACTCTTAAGGACAACAACTATCTAGACTTCAATAATTTCTTGAAAATCCTCTATGTCCAATAAGGAAATTTATCTAGAAAGTTGATTCATTGTTTCCCCAATTGTTAAGGAACACTTATCTAGAGTTTGATGATTAATTTGATCAGTTTCAGATCCTTGAAATTTGATTTTTTTCTGAAACTATTGTGGAGTCGACACCTTCAGTTTGTGGAGTCGACACCTTCTTATTTTGATGTTCTGTCTGGGCAATTAGAGCCGACTCTGGCTTCTGTAGAGCCGACTCTAATTCGGGCGCTGACAGATTCTCTGGTTCGGAGCCGACACCTCGTTTTCGGGAGTCGACTCTAAGTGGAACTAGGTCAAAATAAAAAGGGCGGAGTCGACCCCAAACGATTTCTATCGTCTCCTAAACCTTTTCAAGCGTTCCAAACTGATTCCAAACCCTCCAAATCCCTCAAAACCCTTGATTACTCATTCCAATCGAATCCAATGGCTCCCAAAAGGCGTGCTATCATTGGTGGTTCGACTGTTCCGACGAAGCGCCGTTCAAATCGGAGGCAACCTTCGTCATCTTCTTCATCTGCCACTCAAGATGACTCTCCACCCTCACCATCTTCTCCTCGAGTCGACCAATTAGCTGGTAAGGCCATTACAACCGGAAGAAAAGTTGATTTCAACTTCTTTATTTCGGAGGGCTTTGCTATTGGGCGATTGTTGAAAGAAATGGGATGGGAGAAGGTTGCTCTTTGGATATCCTACCTACCCTGCCCTAGTAAGAGAGTTTTATAATGATTTAAGTAGAGGAGAGGGAGGCTTAGTAAGTGTTGTAAGAGGAACAAAGGTAATCATCACAGCCGAATCCCTTGGTAATTATTGGAAATGCCTACTGTTGGACTTGTTGAATATCATCATGAAGATAGAGGAGGTGCACTATCAAGGATGTTAGGGAGAGAAGTTTCTGAGTTTGAGGAAATCTTGGCAAATCAACTTAATTTGGAACTCAGATTACTTCACAATATCTGTGGAAGGATTCTATTTCCTAAAATCGGAAGGTTTGAATATGTCTCGGAGCGAGACGTTTTATTGATGGACTGCATACTCACTGGTAGACCTTTAAATCTTGCTGAAATGATGATAGGCTATATGGCAGAGGCAGCTACTAAGAAGAGATCTACATTGCCATATGGTATGGTTTTAACTTTGGTATTCAGAAGCCAAGGTGTACTTATAATGGACAATGAGCCACTAAGAAAGTTAAGACATACAGATTACTATAGTGTCTCTACAATTCACCGAATGGGCTTTAGAAAAGAAAATGGAAACTGGATTAAAAGAGGACATGAGGCCAGAGCTGAAGAGGTTAGAGTTGAGGAAGTCAGAGGAGAAGACATTCCTGAACCATCTGCTGGACCTTCTTCTGCTGGACCTTCTGCTGGACCACTGCTGGACCCTCAGAAGCTGGACCTAGCTCTCCTCCACATCAGTCAGCAATGGCATCTGAAAGATTTTCTGAGGAGCAAATTGGTCAGCTCAGAGCTTTACTGGCTGAGTATGACAGTCAAAGACAAATGATATGTGTAAATTAAGAGAGGAGTTCAATCAATTAAAGGATGAGATTAATTCAAGACTTGACATGATTTCTTTTTCAATTAGCAATTCGTCGAATCCTTTAGCACTGATCTTCATAAAATTTTTGAAAGGATGGAAGGCATTGCAGACGGTTCTGGAAAGTATCTTCATGCTACCAGTCAACTGAAGAAAGATATGACCTTGCCGTCTCTCAAATTGAAGCATGTCTTGAAATTTTAAGAAGACCCAAAAAGATGATGTTATGGAAATGATTGGACATTAAAGAAAATTGTGTATAAGCATATTTGATTTCAATCCTAGGTTGTATCTTAGGATTTCTTGCTTTCTTTCTTAGCATGTATCTAGGATTTACATACTTAAATCTGTCATTTTAGAATACATGTAATGGATCTTGCTTTGGAATACAAATGTTTGAATGAATATTACACTTTTATTACAAATTTATGTCAATGAATGAAGTTTCCATCCTTATGTTTATTCGAACCAACATCCTCGCTCTGATAACATTCTATTGCTTTTAAACTCACCTTATTGTTGATAACAAAAAAGGGGGAGAGATAAGTGTATATGCATATAAGAAAGAATATATAAGAAAGAGAAAGAAAATAAAGAACAATTCTGAGAATTTTTAGAAAGGATTCAGTTATCTACATAGGGGGAGTTATTCAATGCAGGGGGAGCTTAATAAATTTCTCCATATAAAAGTTAAATCATTTTGATTGATGTCAAGTTTTGTTTATTTTGAATATTGGCATCAAATTCTCTATTAGAAAGTCTCTAAGCTTTAACAATGTCTATAATTCTCAATTCAAATGAATTTTTTAATGCATATACTCAAAGTTTTTGTCATCATCAAAAAGGGGGAGATTGTTGACCCAATTGAGGATTTTGATGATTAACAAAACTATTTGAGTATAACATTTGATGTTACTAATGATTTTGATTAAGTCTTTCAGTTTATAAGTCTAATTAATGATCAAAATCAAGAAGGAAAATCAAGTTCTGGTTTGAATCTAATGTCAAGGTAAGACTGCAGACATTAGAGTCGACACATGGAATCGCAGAGCCGACTCCGGAAAATGGCACAGACTTAGAGTCGACTCCGGGACTGTGAGAGCCGACTCTATCAGAAACAACAGAACGTTGGATTTTCAGGCCACGACTTAGAGTCGACTCCCAGACTGTTAGAGTCGACTCCAGAAGAATTTTGTGTCGACCCCAGAAAAGTCAGAGACGACTCCAGATCGAGCGGATTAAATTATTTCGAGTTAGAGCCGACTCCAGAAAAGCCAGAGCCGACTCCAGAATGTCAGACACGGCTCCAGAACTGTCAGAACGACTCTAAACTTTATCTTTATCTATTTTAATCCCAACGGCTATTGTTATTTATGGATCTAATCCTTTTTCACTTGCTTCTAACGGATAGTTTCACACTATTTGTGGATTAATCGGATCTATAAGAAGAGGGTTGATTGCATCCCAAAAAAAAGAGAGGAAAAGAGAAGAAAGAGGCAAAAAGAAAAGAATAGAGAAAATCCTTGAGATCCATCAGAAAAGAAAAGAGGGAAAACCTGTAAGGAAAGATCATACTCATTCCCCAAAAGAAGAGAAAGAGATTCCAAGCCTTCGCTGTTCTATTTAGAAGAAATCTCAAAAGAAGGAAGAAGCCCTAGTTTTTCCAATCTTCTGAGCCTCAAGAGCATATTCAAAGGAAGATCCATTCAAAGGAAGAGAAGGAAGAAGCCACCAAGATCTTCGAATCAGGCTTTGGTTCCTAATCTCTATTTATTGTTTCATTATTGTATATTTGCTCATTGAAGGAGCAGTTTGCTTTTGTAAAATCAAATACTGTTTGCTGGGTCAATCTGGTGATTGATTCAGTTGAGGCTGTTAGCCTTGTGCAAGCATTAGCTTGTGGTTTTAGGTTTTGTGCTGGTGAGCCTTGAAAACCAGCTGGGTTCGTTGTGCACCCGGGAAAACAACAAGTTTGAGTTGTGAGCTTGCAAAACAACTCTGCTGTAATCAGTTTGATTATAGTGTGGACCCAAGAGGTACTTGGGAGTGGACGTAGGTGTAGGTACACCGAACCACTATAAAATCTCTTGTGTTTGCCGTGATTGTCTCTTTATCTTCAACTCTCTATTTATAGTTGTTTAGTTTTAAATTTGTGAATCTAAGTTTTTATTTCCGCTGGGGGTTATCTTTCAAAAGAGTTTAAATTTTTGAAAAACCCAATTCACCCCCCCTCTTGGGTTGCTATCTGGACCAACAATTGGTATCAGAGCTAGTGCTCATTTGATTTGATCTAACGATCAAGAGTCAAAGATCCACATGGCAACTCAAGCTGGTTCATCTTTTTCCGAAGGTCAATCTACTAATAGACCACCCTTATTTAATGGTTCTAACTATGGTTATTGGAAGGCTAGAATGAAAATATTCATTCAAGCACTTGACTATGATCTATGGAGTATTATAGTCAATGGACCACACACACCCACTGCTAGAGTTAATGGCATGGAGATTCCTAAACCGGAAACGGAATGGGATGAACATGATAGAAAATTGGCACAACTCAATGCCAAAGCAATGAATGTCTTATACTGCTCATTAGATGCAAATGAATTCAATCGCATATCTATTTGCATTTCTGCTAAGGAAATCTGGGATAGACTTGAGGTTACCCATGAGGGAACAAATCAAGTCAAGGAATCCAAGATTAACATGCTAGTTCATAAATATGAATTGTTTAAAATGGATGCATGTGAATCTATTGCTGATATGTTTACAAGATTTACTGATATAGTTAATGGTTTAAAAAGTCTTGGTAAATCTTATGATAATTCTGATCTTGTGAGAAAGGTTTTGCGTTCCTTGCCTAGGACTTGGGAAGCTAAAGTGACTGCAATACAAGAGGCAAAGGATCTAAGTACCCTACCCCTAGAAGAATTATTGGGATCCTTGATGACTCATGAGCTTCAAATTAAGCAACATGTTGATGATGATGAGTCAAAGAAGAAGAGAACTATGGCTCTTAAGATTTCTGAATATATGGAAGAGCCTCATGAATCCGAAGATGAAAGTGATGATGAGGACATGGCACTCATCACAAGAAAATTTAAAAGATTCATGAAGAAGAAGAAGTTTGAAAAGAAAAAGCCCTTTGCAAGAAAAGATGAGGACAAGGGCAAAGAAAAGGAAGTTATTTGTTTTGAATGCAAGAAGCCGGGTCACTTTAAATCTGAATGCCCTCAACTAAAGAAAGGCACCCGGAGGTTCAAAAAGAAGGCAATGATGGCCACATGGAGCGATTCGGAAAGCACAAGTTCCGAAGAAGAAGAAAAGAGTGAAATGGCCAATCTATGCTTCATGGCGGACAATGATGAGGTAAGTCCGAGTTTTCTTGATGACTTCACTTTTGATGAATTACATAGTGCTTTTTATGAATTAATGGATGATTTTGCAAACCTAAGTTCAAAGAACAAAGATTTGAAAACTCAAATGCAAAAACTATCATTAGAAAATGAAAAGCATGTTGTTGATAAAGAACTTTTGATAAAAGAAAAAGAAAGTTTGAAAAATGAAGTTGATAGACTTAAGCCTATAGTTGATAAATTCACTCTAAGCTCTATCAAACTTAATATGATTTTGGATAATCAAAAAGCTATTTTTGATAAAGCTGGATTAGGATATAATCCACTTAAAAAGCAAAAATCTTTGAAGAATATTTTTATACATGCTGAAAAATCATCAAATATTACTTGTTTTAAATGTGGAAACAAAGGACATAAATCATATATGTGTAAATCTCCACATAATAAGAGAAAGATGATTTGGGTTCCCAAAGGAACAATATTTAATGCATCTAACCATGAAGGACCCAAGAAGGCTTGGGTACCTAAAATTAAGACATAAATGTTTTGCAGGAGTGTCTTGCAGCCATCAGACTGAAAAGAAAATGGTACCTGGACAGTGGTTGCTCAAGACACATGACGGGTGACAAAGATCAATTCATCACCCTTGAATCAAAAAGAGGTGGAGTAGTTACTTTTGGTGATAATGGTCAAGGCCATATCATGGGTATTGGTAAGATTCAAATTACTCCATCTACTCATATTGATAATGTTTTATATGTTGATGGACTTAAACATAATCTAATAAGTATTAGCCAACTGTGTGACAAAGGTTTCAAGGTTTCCTTTGAAGCTTCTGTTTGCACTGTTACTAATCCCATTGATAATAGCATTATTCTTGTTGGTAAACGCTATGGCAATGTGTACTTAATTGATTTGAGTAATTTATCTCCAAGTAATCATTGCTTAGTTGCTGATAATGCTAAAATGAATGAGATTGGTTGGCTATGGCATCGTAGATTAGGTCATGCAAGCACACACCTAATTTCTAAATTATTGAAAATGGATTTAGTTAAAGGTATTCCTAGTCTAAATTTTGAAAATAATCGAATATGTGATGCATGTCAATTTGGAAAACAAACAAGAACTTCTTTCAAATCTAAGAATGTTGTTTCAACTACTAGGCCACTAGAGCTACTACACATGGACCTTTTTGGACCTACTAGAACCACAAGTCTAGGAGGAAAGAAATATGGTCTAGTGATAGTAGATGATTACTCTAGATTCACTTGGGTAATGTTTTTGGCTCACAAAGATGAGACTTTCTCAATATTCATGAAATTTGTTAAGAAAGTCACTAATGAGAAAAACACTACCATAGTGTCTATTAGAAGTGATCATGGAACTGAATTTGAAAATCACTTATTTGAAAAATTCTGTTTTGAAAAAGGCATACATCATAACTTCTCTGCACCTAGAACACCACAACAAAATGGAGTTGTAGAAAGAAAGAATAGGACTTTAGAAGACATGGCCCGTACCATGCTATGTGAAAGCCAACTTCCAAAATATTTTTGGGCGGAAGCTATAAACACAGCTTGTTACATTCTAAATAGAGCCCTAATTAGACCTATCCTTAAGAAAACTCCCTATGAACTTTGGATCAATAGGAAACCAAATTTAAGTTATTTTCATGCATTTGGTTGTAAATGTTTTATTCATAACAATGGTAAGGATAATCTTGGGAAGTTTGACGCAAAGTCTGATGAAGGTATCTTCCTAGGATATTCTACATCTAGCAAAGCATATAGAGTATTTAATAAGAAAAGCTTAGTTGTAGAAGAATCCATTCATATAGTGTTTGATGAGTCTTTAGCATCAAGTTCAGATAAAATTGATGATGAGGAAGATACATCTTTGATTGAAAGAGATATTGAAAAATTAAATGTATCTTCAGATCAAGAACCTGAAGTTAAGGATGATGACTCACCTAAGGATGATGGTATTGATACTGCTCAAAATGATAAAGATCTACCTAGAGATTGGAGATATGCTTATGGTCATCCTAAGGACCTAATCATAGGTGATCCATCTCAAGGTGTAAGGACTAGATCATCAATGAGAGATATCAATAATCATCTTGCATTTGTATCTCATATAGAACCTAAGACTATAGAGGAAGCCGAGAAAGATAGTTATTGGATGTTAGCAATGCAGGAAGAGTTAAACCAATTCACTAGAAATCAAGTCTGGACCCTAGTTGAAAGACCTAAAAATCACCCTATAATAGGATCTAAATGGGTATTTAGAAATAAATTAGATGAAAATGGCATAGTAATTAGAAACAAAGCTAGACTAGTTGCAAAAGGATATAATCAAGAAGAAGGTATAGATTTTGATGAAACTTTTGCACCTGTTGCTAGATTAGAAGCCATTAGGCTACTACTTGCATTTGCATGTCATATGAATTTCAACTTATTTCAAATGGATGTTAAAAGTGCATTTCTAAATGGTTTTATAAATGAGGAAGTTTATGTTGAACAACCTCCTGGTTTTGAAGATCATGAATTTCCAAACCACGTCTTCAAACTACACAAAGCACTTTATGGTTTAAAGCAAGCACCTAGAGCTTGGTATGATAGATTAAGTAAATTTTTAATTGAAAATGACTTTTCTAGAGGAAATGTTGATAAAACATTGTTTTTAAAAAGAAAAGGAAAGGATTTATTAATCGTTCAAATTTATGTTGATGACATTATATTTGGTGCTACTAACAATCTCCTTTGTCAAGAATTTGCTAAGCTAATGCAGGGAGAATTCGAGATGAGCATGATGGGAGAACTAAACTTCTTCCTTGGACTTCAAATCAAACAAGAGAAAGCGGGAATTTTCATTAACCAAACAAAGTATACAAAGGAAATACTCAAGAAATTTGGTATGGAATCTGCTAAACCTCTTGGTACGCCAATGAGTCCCTCATGCAAGCTGGACAAGGATGAAGTAGGTAAGAAAGTAGATCAGAAGCATTACAGAGGTATGATTGGATCACTTCTTTATCTAACTGCAAGTAGGCCAGATATCATGTTTTCTGTCTGCTTATGTGCAAGATATCAATCTAATCCTAAGGAATCACATTTACTTGCTGTTAAAAGAATCTTTAGATACTTAAATGGAACTAAAAATGTAGGATTATGGTATTCTAGAGACTCAACCTTAAAATTGATTGCTTATTCTGATTCTGACTATGCTGGTTGTAAATTAGATAGAAAGAGTACAAGTGGGGTATGCCAACTTTTAGGAAGTAACTTAATCTCTTGGTTTAGCAAGAAGCAAAATTCGGTTGCATTATCCACTGCTGAGGCAGAGTATGTTGCAGCTGGAAGTTGCTGTGCTCAAATCCTTTGGATTAAGCGACAACTTGAAGATTATGGTATCACACTTGATAAAATACCTATTAAATGTGATAATACTAGTGCTATCAATCTAACTAAAAATCCAATTCAACATTCAAGAACTAAACACATTGAAATTAGACATCACTTTATTAGAGAACATGTAACTAACAAAGATGTTTGTCTTGAATATGTTAATACTAATGATCAATTAGCTGATATTTTTACCAAACCTTTGAGTGAGGAGAGATTTTGCTATCTTAGAGGAGAATTAGGAGTTTGTGATCCTTTAGAATAATTTTCTGAAACTCTTAAGGACAACAACTATCTAGACTTCAATAATTTCTTGAAAATCCCCTTTGTCCAATAAGGAAATCTATCTAGAAATTTGATTCATTGTTTCCCCAATTATTAAGGAACACTTATCTAGAGTTTGATGATTAATTTGATCAGTTTCAGATCCTTGAAATTTGAATTTTTCTCTGAAACTATTGTGGAGTCGACACCTTCAGTTTGTGGAGTCGACACCTTCTTATTTTGATGTTCTGTCTGGGCAATTAGAGCCGACTCTGGCTTCTGTAGAGCCGACTCTAATTCGGGCGCTGACAGATTCTCTGGTTCGGAGCCGACACCTCATTTTCGGGAGTCGACTCTAAGTGGAACTAGGTCAAAATAAAAAGGGCGGAGTCGACCCCAAACGATTTCTATCGTCTCCTAAACCATTTTCAAGCTGTTCCAAACTGATTCCAAACCCTCCAAATCCCTCAAAACCCTTGATTACTCATTCCAATCGAATCCAATGGCTCCCAAAAGGCGTGCTATCATTGGTGGTTCGACTGTTCCGACGAAGCGCCGTTCAAATCGGAGGCAACCTTCGTCATCTTCTTCATCTGCCACTCAAGATGACTCTCCACCCTCACCATCTTCTCCTCGAGTCGACCAATTAGCTGGTAAGGCCATTACTACCGGAAGAAAAGTTGATTTTAACTTTTTTATTTCGGAGGGCTTTGCTATTGGGCGGTTGTTGAAAGAAATGGGATGGGAGAAGGTTTGTTCTTTGGATATCCCTACTTACCCTGCCCTAGTGAGAGAGTTTTATAATGATTTATGTAGAGGAGAGGGAGGCTTAGTGAGTGTTGTAAGAGGAACAAAGGTAATCATCACAGCCGAATCCCTTGGTAATCTATTGGAAATGCCTACCGTTGGCCTTGTTGAATATCATCATGAAGATAGAGGAGGTGCACTATCAAGGATGTTAGGGAGAGAAGTTTCTGAGTTTGAGGAAATCTTGGCAAATCAACTTAATTTGGAACTCAGATTACTTCACAATATCTGTGGAAGGATTCTATTTCCTAAAATCGGAAGGTTTGAATATGTCTCGGAGCGAGACGTCTTATTGATGGACTGCATACTCACTGGTAGACCTTTAAATCTTGCTGAAATGATGATAGGCTATATGGCGGAGGCAGCTACTAAGAAGAGATCTACATTGCCATATGGTATGGTTTTAACTTTGGTATTCAGAAGCCAAGGTGTACTTATAATGGACAATGAGCCACTAAGAAAGTTAAGACATACAGATTACTATAGTGTCTCTACAATTCACCGAATGGGCTTTAGAAAAGAAAATGGAAACTGGATTAAAAGAGGACATGAGGCCAGAGCTGAAGAGGTTAGAGTTGAGGAAGTCAGAGGAGAAGACATTCCTGAACATCTGCTGGACCTTCTTCTGCTGGACCTTCTGCTGGACCATCTGCTGGACCCTCAGAAGCTGGACCTAGCTCTCAACTCCACATCAGTCAGCAATGGCATCTGAAAGATTTTCTGAGGAGCAAATTGGTCAGCTCAGAGCTTTACTGGCTGAGTATGACAGTCAAAGATCAAATGATATGTGTAAATTAAGAGAGGAGTTCAATCAATTAAAGGATGAGATTAATTCAAGACTTGACATGATTTCTTTTTCAATTAGCAATTCGTCGAATCCTTTAGCACTGATCTTCATAAAATTTTTGAAAGGATGGAAGGCATTGCAGACGGTTCTGGAAAGTATCTTCATGCTACCAGTCAACTGAAGAAAGATATCGACCTTGCCGTCTCTCAAATTGAAGCATGTCTTGAAATTTTAAGAAGACCCAAAAAGATGATGTTATGGAAATGATTGGACACTTAAAGAAAATTGTGTATAAGCATATTTGATTTCAATCCTAGGTTGTATCTTAGGATTTCTTGCTTTCTTTCTTAGCATGTATCTAGGATTTACATACTTAAATCTGTCATTTTAGAATACATGTAATGGATCTTGCTTTGGAATACAAATGTTTGAATGAATGTTGCACTTTTATTACAAATTTATGTCAATGAATAAGTTTCCATCCTTATGTTTATTCGAATCAACATTCTCGCTCTAATACATTCTCTATTGCTTTTAAACTCACCTTATTGTTGATAACAAAAAAGGGGGAGAGATAAGTGTATATGCATATAAGAAAGACATATATAAGAAAGAGAAAGAAAATAAAGAACAATTCTGAGAATTTTTAGAAAGGATTCAGATTATCTACATAGGGGGAGCTATTCAATGCAGGGGGAGCTTAATAAATTTCTCATATAAAAGTTAAATCATTTTGATTGATGTCAAGTTTTGTTTATTTTGAATATTGGCATCAAATTCTCTATTAGAAAGTCTCTAAGCTTTAACAATGTCTATAACTCTCAATTCAAATGAATTTCTTAATACATATACTCAAAGTTTTTGTCATCATCAAAAAGGGGGAGATTGTTGACCCAATTGAGGATTTTGATGATTAACAAAACTATTGAGTATAACATTTGTTGTTACTAATGATTTTGATTAAGTTTTTTCAGATTATAAGTCTATTTGATGATCAAAATCAAGAAGGAAAATCAAGTTCTGGTTTGAATCTAATGTCAAGGTAAGACTGCAGACATTAGAGCCGACTCCAGAAAACGGCACAGACTTAGAGTCGACTCCGGGACTGTGAGAGCCGACTCTATCAGAAACAACAGAACGTTGGATTTTTAGGCCACAACTTAGAGTCGACTCCCAGACTGTTAGAGTCGACTCCAGAAGAATTTTGTGTCGACCCCAGAAAAGTCAGAGATGACTCCAGATCGAGCGGATTAAATTATTTCGAGTTAGAGCCGACTCCAGAAAAGCCAGAGCCGACTCCAGAATGTCAGACACGGCTCCAGAACTGTCAGAATGACTCTAAACTTTATCTTTATCTATTTTAATCCCAATGACTATTGTTATTTATGGATCTAATCCTTTTTCACTTGCTTCTAACGGATAGTTTCACACTATTTGTGGATTAATCGAATCTATAAGAAGAGGGTTGATTGCATCCCAAAAAAAAAGAGAAAAGAGAAAAGAGAAGAGAAGAGGCAAAAAGAAAAGAATAGAGAAAATCTTTGAGATCTATCAGAAAAGAAAAGAGGGAAAACCTGTAAGGAAAGATCATACTCATTCCTCAAAAGAAGAGAAAGAGATTCCAAGCCTTTGCTGTTCTATTTAGAAGAAATCTCAAGAGAAGGAAGAAGCCCTAGTTTTTCAATCTTCTGAGCCTCAAGAGCATATTCAAAGGAAGATCCATTCAAAGGAAGAGAAGGAAGAAGCCACCAAGATCTTCGAATCAGGCTTTGGTTCCTAATCTCTATTTATTATTTCATTATTGTATATTTGCTCATTGAAGGAGCAGTTTGCTTTTGTAAAATCAAATACTGTTTGCTGGGTCAATCTGGTGATTGATTCAGTTGAGGTTGTTAGCCTTGTGCAAGCATTAGCTTGTGGTTTTAGGTTTTGTGCTGGTGAGCCTTGAAAACCAGCTGGGTTCGTTGTGCATCCGGGAAAACAACAAGTTCGAGTTGTGAGCTTGCAAAACAACTCTGCTGTAATCAGTTTGATTATAGTGTGGACCCAAGAGGTACTTGGGAGTGGACGTAGGTGTAGGTACACCGAACCACTATAAAATCTATTGTGTTTACCGTGATTGTCTCTTTTTCTTCAACTCTCTATTTATAGTTGCTTAGTTTTAAACCTGTGAATCTAAGTTTTTATTTCCGCTGGGGGTTTTCTTTCAAAAGAGTTTAATTTTTGAAAAACCCAATTTACCCCCCCTCTTGGGTTGCTATCTGGACCAACACCTTGTTTATTTAATTGCATATTTGCTCACTTAAGGACTGTCTTGTATTGTAAACTCTATTTTTCTTTGTTGTTGGCTAATTCGATCAGGGGATTGAATTAGTGGAGGTAGTATACCTCGGGACAAGCTAAGGTTAGCTTGTGATTGGGTTTTGTGCTGGTGAGCCCAGAAAAACCGGCTGGGTTCATTGTGACCCTGGGAAAACAACAAGTTTGAGTTGTGAGCTTGTAAAACAACTCGACTGTAATCAAGTGGCTTATAGTGTGGACCCAAGTGAAGCTTGGGAGTGGACGTAGGTGTTGGATACATCGAACCATTATAAAATCTTTTTGTTTGCCGTGTTTTGTCTCTCTCTCTCTATCTCATTTATTTGTGCTTAGCATTTATCTATTCATTGCACTCAACTACTTTCAAATCAGGCACATAGCTTTAAAGTATTAAAATTTTTAAAAAAACCCATTTTACCCCCCCCTCTTGGGTTGTCATCTGGGCCAACAATTGGTATTAGAGCTTATACTCATTTCTTGTTTGATCCAACGATCAAGAGTCAAGGATCCAAATGGCAGCTCAAGCTGGATCTTCATTTGCTGAAGGTCAATCCACTAATAGACCTCCTTTATTTAATTGTTCAAATTATTCTTATTGGAAAGCTAGAATGAGAATTTTTATTCAAGCTTTAGATTATGAACTATGGAGTGTAATTACTAATGGACCTAGCACACCCACACACTTAGTAGATGGATGGTTCAATAGTTCCTAAATCCAAAAGGGATTGGAATGAGAACGATAGGAAAATGGCTCAGCTCAATGCAAAAGCCATGAATATTTTATATTGTGCTTTAGATGCTAATAAATTTAATAGAATTTCTACATGTATTTCTGCAAAAGAAAATTGGGATAGATTAGAAGTTACCCATGAGGGTACTAATCAAGTTAAAGAATCAAAAATTAATATTCTAGTGCACAAATATGAATTGTTTAGCATGGAACAAAATAAAACTATCACATGCATGTACACTAGATTTACTGATATTGTAAATGGTCTAAAGAGTCTTGGCAAGACCTATACTAACTCCGAGTTGGTTCATAAAATTCTTAGGTCTTTTCCAAGGTCATGGGAAGCAAAGGTGACTGCAATCCAAGAAGCCAAGGACCTTAATACCTTACCTTTGGAGGAGCTACTTGGATCATTGATGACCCATGAGCTGACAATGAAGCAGCATTAAGAGGAAGAAGTCAAAAAGAAGAGAACGATTGCCCTTAAAGTTGTAGAAAAGGAAACAAGCAGTAGTGAAGAAGAAGAGGAAGATGATGGGACAGCCCTTCTTATAAAGAAGTTCAGAAAATTTATGCAAAGAAGGAGACCTTTCCACAAGAAAAAGTATGAAACAAAAATGGAAGGTGAAAAGGAAAAAGAGAAGAATAAGGATAAAGAGAAAGACCCCCTCATATGTTATGAATGTAAGAAACCGGGGCACTTTAGATATGACTGTCCTCAATTGAAGAAAGCCTATAAAAGAAGAAGAAGGCTTATGTTGCAATATGGAGCGATAGCGAGGAATCCTCTTCCGAGGAAGAATAAAAGGAAGTTGCAAACATTTGCTTCATGGAAAAAGAAGATGATGAGGTAAGTATTGAAACTCATGACTTTACCTTTGATGAATTATTTGATGCATTTAATGAATTAGTTAGTAATTTTAAAGTTTTGAAAAAGAAAAGCAAATCTTTGAAAAATGATAATTTAAATCTTGTCAAAGAAAAAGATAAACTAACTCATGAAGTTGAAGAACTGAAATCTAAAAATAAAAATTTGTTAAAAGAAAAAGAATCAATTTCTAATGAAAATGTTTGCTTAAAGAAAGAAGTTGATAAATATTAAAATATAGTTGATAAATTTACATATAGCTTTGAAAAACTTAATTTGCTATTGAGTAATTAAAGAGCTATTTGATAAAGCTGGATTAGGTTATAGGCCTAACAAGAAACAAAAGTTTATTAAAAATTTCTTTATAAAGAAACAAGATAAAATGATGTTTCATGTTATTGTTGTAACAAGAAAGGACATAAAGCCTATGAATGCAAGTTTAGAAAAATTAATAAGAATTTAAGTATTAAAGGAAAGAAAATATGGGTTCCGAAAGGAATAATCTTTATTGCTACTAACCATGAAGGACCCAAAAAGTTGGGTACCTAAACATAAGAATTGATCATCTTACAGGAGTGTCTTACGGCCAAAAGATCAAAACGAAAGTGGTATCTTGATAGCGGCTGCTCAAGGCACATGATGGGTGACAAGGATCAATTCATCACCCTTGAAGATAAAAGAGAAGGAGTTGTTACATTTGAAGACAATGGTAAAGGCCAAATTATGGGATTTGGTAAAATTCAAATAACTCTCTCCACTTTTATAGAAAACGTTTTATATGTAGATGGCTTAAAATATAATTTAATTAGCATTAGCCAATTATGTGATAAAGGTTTCAAAGTTTCATTTGAAGCTTCTATTTGCACTGTTTCTAATCCCATAGATAATAGCATTATATTTGTTGGTAATAGAAATGGCAATGTATACTTAATTGATTTAGACAATCTGTCTACTAGTAATCATTGCCTAGTTGCTAATAATACTAATATGAATGAGATTGGATGGCTATGGCATCGTAGATTAGGTCACGCAAGCACACACCTAATTTCAAAATTAATGGATTTAGTTAAAGGTCTTCCAAAGATAGATTTTGAAAATAACAGAATTTGTGATGCATGTCAATTTGGAAAACAAAATAGAAACTCTTTCAAACCTAAAAATGTTGTTTCCACTTCTAGGCCACTAGAGCTACTTCACATGGACCTTTTTGGACCTACTAGAACCACTAGTCTAGGAGGAAAGAAATATAGTCTTGTGATAGTAGATGATTATTCTATATTCACTTGGGTATTGTTTTTAGCTCATAAGGATGAGACTTTCCATATATTCATAAAATTCTTCAAGAAAGTCACTAATGAGAAAAAAACACCATAGTGTCTCTTAGAAGTGATCATGACATAGAATTTGAAAATCATTTATTTGAAAATTTATGCATTGAACATGTCATTCATCATAATTTTTCTGCACATAGAACACCATAATAAAATGGAGTTGTAGAAAGAAAGAATAGAACTTTAGAAGACATGGCCCGTACCATGCTATGTGAAAGCAACCTTCTAAAATACTTTTGGGCGGAAGCTATAAACACGGCATGTTAAATTCTTAATAGAGCCCTAATTAGGCCAATTCTTAAGAAAACTCCTATGAATTATGGAATAATAGGAAACCAAACATTAGTTATTTTCATGCATTTGGTTGTAAATGTTTTATTCATAATAATGGTAAAGATAATCTTGAAAAATTTGATGCAAAATCTGATGAAGGCATAATCTTAGGATATTCAACAACCAGTAAAGCCTATAGAGTATTTAACAAGAAAAACTTAATTGTAGAAGAATCTATTCATGTAGTTTTTGATGAATCTTTAGTATCAAGTTCAGAAAAGATTGATGATGAGGAAGATACAATTTTTCTAGAGAGAGATATTGAAAAATTAAATATAGATGTATCTTCAGATCATGAACAAGAAGCTAAAGATAATGATTCTCCTAGGGTTGATGTTATTGATACTACTCGTAATGATATAGATCTTTCTAGAGATTGGAGATATGCCTATGGACATCCAAAGGAATTGATTATTGGTGATCCATCTCAAGGAGTAAGAACTAGATCATCTATGAGAAATATCAATAATCATCTTGCATTTGTATCTCAAATTGAACCTAAAACTATTGAAGAAGCTGAAAAGATTGTAATTGGATGCTAGCTATGCAAGAAGAATTACATCAATTTACTAGAAATAATGTATGGTCCTTAGTTGATAGACCTAAAGGTTACTCAGTTATAGGATCTAAATGGGTATTTAGAAATAAATTAGATGATATGGCATAGTAATTAGAAATAAAGCTAGATTAGTGGCAAAAGGATATAATCAAGAAGAAGGAATTGATTTTGATGAAACTTTTGCACCTGTAACTAGATTAGAGGCAATTAGATTATTACTTGCATTTGCATGTCATATGAATATCAATTTGTTTCAAATAGATGTTAAGAGCGCATTTTTAAATGATTTTATAAATGAAGAAGTTTTTATAGAATAATTACCTGGTTTTGAAGATCATGAATTTTCAAATCATGTTTTTAAATTACACAAAGCACTGTATGGTTTAAAACAAGCACCTAGAGCTTGGTATGATAGGTTAAGTAAATTTTAATTGAAAATGATTTTTCTAGAGGAAATGTTGATAAAACCCTATGCTTGAAAAGAAAAGATAAAGATTTATTAGTAGTACAAATATATGCAGATGATATTGTATTCGATGCTACTAATAATCTTTTGTGTCAAGAATTTGCTAAGTTAATGCAGAGTGAATTCGAGATGAGCATGATGGGAGAACTCAATTTCTTCCTAGGACTACAAATCAGACAAAGCAAAGAGGGGATTTTCATCACTCAAACAAAGTACACAGAAAATTCTCAAGAAGTTTGGAATTGAATCAATCAAACCCCTTGGAACACCTATGAGTCCTTCATGCAAATTAGACAAAGATGAAGATGGTAAGAAAGTTGATCAAAAGCATTATAGAGGTATGATCGGATCTCTACTTTACTTAACTGCAAGTAGACCTGATATCATGTTTGCTGTTTGTCTATGTGCTAGATTTCAATCTAAACCTAAAGAATCTCATTTAATTGCTGTAAAAAGAATACTAAGATATCTAAGTGGAACTAAAAATGTAGGATTATGGTATTCTAGAGACTCAACATTAAATTTGATTGCTTATTCTGATTCTGATTATGCTAGTTGTAAATTAGATAGAAAGAGTACAAGTGGTGCATGTTAATTTTTAGGAAGTAACTTAATCTCTTGGTTTAGCAAAAAGCAAAATTCGGTTGCATTCTCTACTGCTGAAGCTGAATATGTTGCAGCTGGAAGTTGCTGTGCTCAAATCCTTTGGATTAAGCGAAAACTTAAAGATTATGGCATAACACTTGACAAAACTCCTATTAAATGTGATAATACAAGTGCAATCAACTTAACTAAAAATCCTATACAACATTCAGGAACTAAACATATTGAAATTAGATATCACTTTATTAGAGAACATGTAGCTAATGGTGACATTTGTCTTGATTATGTTTGTACTGAAGAACAATTAGCTGATATATTTATAAAACCCTTGAGTAAAGAAAGATTTTGTTATCTTAGAGGAGAGTTAGGGATTTGTGATCCTTTGCAATGATTTTGAAACCCCTAAGGAATGATTATCTAGAATTCAATCAATTTCTTAAAATTTCTCTTATGATTTTAAGGACAATTTATCTAGACATTTGAACAATTTGATTCTCTACATTCCAAAGATTTTATCCAAAATTTATTAATTTTATTTTGACAAGTTTCGGATGTTTGAAACTCTCTCTTTTTTTTTTCTGAAACTGTCAGTGGAGTCGACACCTTGTCGACACCTTGTCTGTCGCTCACGGTCTGAGACCTTAGAGCCGACACCCGCCTTAGCGGAGCCGACTCCAGTTCGAGCGCTGACTGTGTTAGCGACCTGGAGCCGACACCTCGCTTTGCAGGAGTCGACTCCAAGTGGTCCCAGGTTGACTTATCTAGGGCAGAGCCGACTCCTCGTTCATTTCAATTGACTCCTAATTCTTCCAAACTCTCTCCAACTCTTCCCAAAACCCAAAATCCCTCAAATTAACCACTCCTTAGCTCTCAATGGCACCCAAACGTAGGGGATCTATGTTTGGTGGAGCGGTGACGACCAGGAAACGAATAGTGAGGCGTCCGACAAGGCAGCCTTCGCCAAGTTCTTCGTCCTCTTCCTCGTCATCCACTCTGAGCGCTGCTCCAAGCCCCTCCTTACCTCAAATCGACACTCTAGCATGCCGAGTAATCACAATGGGCAAGAAGGTAGACTTTCATTTCTTTGAGGAAGAAGGTTTTACTATTGGACGATAGTTGATAGAACTAGGTTGGGATAAGGTATGTTCCCTTGATTTACCTACTATCCAGCCTTAGTCAAGGAGTTTTATTTCAATCTGTCTAGAGGAGATGGAGGAATAGTTAGTTCAGTAAGAGGGAAAAGGATTCATATAACCTCAGAAATCTTAGGAAATCTTTTAGGGAAGCATTCACAGTGAAAGGTCAAATGCTCTATCAAGGATGCTAGGAAGAGAACTTACTGAATTTGAAGAAATTAGGGTAAACAATTGCCTCTTGAGTTGAGATTACTTCATAATATCTGTGAAAGGATTTTATTTCCCAAGACCGGCAGGTTTGAGTATGTCTCAGAGCGAGACATTGTAATTATGGACAGTGTTTTGACTGGTCAGCGAATTAATTTGGCTGGTATGATGGTCTGGTATATGGCTGAAGCCGGGAATAAGAAAAGATCTAATTTACCTTATGGTATGATATTAACTTTAGTATTCCAAAGTCAGGGTGTTGTTATTTCTGAAAATGAACCCAAAAAGAATTTAAGGCACACAGATTACTATAGTTTAGCAACTGTGCATAGAATGGGATTTGTGAAAAAGGATGGAATTTGGGAAAGGAAAAGTCTCTTGGATGAAAGAGCTACTAATATTGGAGCTACAGCACCTGGACCCTCTGTGAGACATATTTCGTCAGGAGCTAGTAGCCCTACACCTTCAGCAGCTCCTGCACCTGCTTCAAGTTCATTTGTTCAAGCTTCTACCAGTTTTTTTGATACTCAAATTGAAATCCTTACTTTTGAATCACAAGGAAGAAATGAAAACTAAAATTGACAATAGTTTGATGAATTTAAGAGAAATGTTTTATTCTTTGGATGAGAGAGTAAACAAAATTGAGTCAATCCTTGGATCCTCTTCAGAAGCATTAAAGAATGATCTCAAGAACATTTTTGAGGAACTTAAAGAAATTGGAGGAGATTTAGAGACCTATTCCAAATGAAATGCAGAGCTTCAAGACAAAATTGTTACTGCATGTGGATTCATTGATAGAAGACTAAAGGAATTTGTCAGAACTCAAAGTGAAGGAATGAAAAAAATTGTAGAAGAGTTGCAAAGGCTTCTTAGAAATCATTAAATACTGCATTTTGATACTTTTGATGTAATTTCTTTTGATGTTATGAAATTTCTTTTGATGAAATGAAGTTACTTTTAATGTAATGAAGTTTGATGTAATGAAGTTTCTTTTGATATTATGAAATTTCTTTTGATGAAATGATGTTACTTTTAATGTAATGAAGTTTGATGAAATGAAGTTCTTTTTGATGTATAATGTTTACTTTTTATTAAATGAAATGTTGAACTTTGGATGATGAAATGAAATTTGATTGTTCTTTTAAACTTGAATCTTTTCTAAAACCTTTTTGTTGATTACAAAAAAGGGAGAGAGAAGATTGTATATGCATTGGAACAAATAAGCTTAATTAATTGGTATCAAGTAGTTTCGTTGAGATAAGTCTAATAAGTATCAAGCTTTAAATGACCTTAATTTTATATGCTCATTAAGTCTTAATGATAAAGGGAGAGAAGATGTTAAATTGAGTATCATAGGGGGAGCTACCTCATTCAGGGGGAGCTTAACTATGAGAACTTAAAATTGAGAAATTTGATTTGTAACTCTTATTGTTTAATCATGCATATACTCTATGTTTTTATCATCATCAAAATGGGGAGATTGTTGACCCAATTATTGATTTTGATGATTAACAAAAGACATGAGTATATTCACTATGTTTCTAACAAATCTAATAAGTGTTTCAGGGATTAAAAATGTTTAATCAGTCAAAAGGTGTAAGGAAATGAGTTTTGAATCTAAATTGAAAAGAAAATATGTAAGTTCAGAACTTAGAGTCGACACCCAAATAGTCAGGAGCCGACCCCAGGGCATATCAGAACCTTTCTACATTTTCGGCACGGTCCAGAGTCGACACCTAGAGTTTTAGAGCCGACTCCAACCTAAGATACAGAGAAGTAGTTTCTGCATAAGTTTCTGGAGCCGACACCTGGTGTTCGGGAGCCGACACCTAAAAGTTGCAGAGCCGACACCTAAGTTTCTGGAGCCGACTCTAACCTGAGAACAGAGAGCATATTTTTGGACAAAGCTAGAGTCGACACCTTGGAATTCCGGAGCCGACTCCCGATAGTGCCGAGCCGACACTTAACTTTTTCGGAGCCAACTCCTCAATGAACTTCTTATTACTATTTTTGGACACCCCGATTTGGAGCCGACACATGAAAAGTCGGAGCCGACTCCAACCTGTCAGGAACGGATTTTTCAAATGTCAGAACGGACTCCAACGGTAATATTTTTTCACCTAATCTCTAATGGCTATTTTTCTTTGTGTGTAGAAGCAATCCAACTACTCTGCAACGGCTATTTTTTTCACCTAATCCTGGATTAAGGGATCTATAAAAAAGGGGGAACCATCCATTTGAAGAGAAGAGAAGAAAAGACACTGAAAAATCGAAAAAATCTTGTGAAAGAAAGAGAGAGAAATCAAAGAAGAAGAACTCAGAGCTCACATCAACCAATCATAGAGAGTAAAAGAGAAATCCAAAGCATTTAAGTTCAAAATCGAAGGATTTTCCAAGTGAAGAAAAAGAAAGCAAAAGCCCTGCTTTTCCCTAACTTCTCAACTGCAATTTTTGTGAAGAATCTGAGCTGAGGCCTGATTCAACCTTTCAAAGGAGAAGAGGAAAAGAAGAAAAGCTCAAATCAAATTCGCTTCAAACAGGCTTTTCTTACCCTTGTTTATTTAATTGCATATTTGCTCACTTAAGGAGTTGTCTTGTATTGTAAACTCTATTTTTCTTTGTTGTTGGCTAATTCGATCAGGGGATTAAATTAGTGGAGGTAGTATACCTCGGGACAAGCTAAGGTTAGCTTGTGATTGGGTTTTGTGCTGGTGAGCCCGAAAAAACTGGCTGGGTTCGTTGTGACCCCGAAAAACAACAAGTTTGAGTTGTGAGTTTATAAAATAACTCGACTGTAATCAAGTGGATTATAGTGTGGACCCAAGTGAAGCTTGAGAGTGGACGTAGGTGTTGGATACACTGAACCACTATAAAATCTTTGTGTTTGCCATGATTTATCTCTCTCTATCTCATTTATTTGTGCTTAGCATTTATCTATTCATTGCACTCAACCACTTTCAAATCAGGCACATAGCTTTAAAGTGTTAAAATTTTTAAAGAACCCAATTCACCCCCTCCCTCTTGGGTTACCATCTGGGCCAACACCTTGCATGTTGTTGTTGTATCTCATTTTAGCCAGTTAACCATCCTATCAACAATTGCAAAGAAATTTTTATCTTGGCTATCAATTCCTTGGCCCACTCAATGTGTTTTTGTAGTTCATTTAGTAGTAAAAAGGGAGTGAGGAATATGGAAAGGATAGTTAAATATATGTATTATCTATTGACCTTAACGATGGTGGGAAGAAAATCATCACCTTTCTCTTCACAAGAAAGCCTTGGCTCTAGAGTCTTAAATAAAATCCAATTTGGCCTATCATGCATGTGTTGTCATAAATATCCTAGCTAAAGCTCTCTTAGGTTGATAATAGAACTCCATTAGTCCCTTTCTTTACATTTGAAAAATATTTTTAATTTCAAATTATAACTAAATTTTTGTCACACTGTATTCTTGGAGCTTTTTTTTAATCCGTTTAATTCTTGTGACTACAGTAGTTACATTGTAATTATGATTTTGTGGGTCATCTACCCTCAGTTGTTGGGATCATAATAGGGTAATGACTAATGATGATGCTTTATGGTTTTGCAGACCATAGAAGTGTACCCTTTTGTGTTGGCGAATAGCATATGTTGCTTTCTAAACTTCAATATAATGTACTATACCAGCAAATTAGTTGAACTCTTGGAGAAATATTTTTCTAATATTTAATGTGCTTTTAAATAATTTAGTCATATGTCTCTCCAAGTTTCAAAATCTTTGCCCTTGATAATCATTTTTTTCTCAATTAGTGAACTCATCTATATCGATACCTGATTAACTTTGTTTCTGTGTTTAACAGCCACAACTGAAAATTCCAGGGGGAATTCTTCTGATAGTGTGATTTTCCTACATGGATTCCTTTCTTCTTCATCACTGTGGGTGGAGACAGTCTTTCCAAATCTCTCTGAAACTGCGAAGCATAATTTTAGGATGTTTGCAGTGGATCTCTTGGGCTTTGGTAGAAGTCCAAAACCAACAAACTGTATGTATAGATTGAAAGAACATGTAGAAATGATCGAGAAATCTATAGTCAAACGATTTCAATTGAGCTCTTTTCACTTAGTTGCTCACTCCATGGGTTGTATAATTGCATTGGCCTTATCGGAAAAATATCCTGAATCAGTTAAATCAATCACATTGATTGCACCAGTAAGTGAAATTTACAGTCTTGATATCGTAACAAAGTTGGACTTTCCATGCAAATGATATTGTCTTGACTTCATTATCTGAAATTTTATTTTCACAAAAAAACATTATATTTTGTGCTTGAATACAGCCATACTTTTCTTCCACCGGAGAGAGAGCAAGTTACACTGCCTTGAACAGATTAGCTGAAAGGAAAATCTGGCCACCATTACTCTTTGGGTCTTCAGTTATGTCATGGTATGAACATTTGGGTAGAACTGTTTGCTTCATTTATTGCAGAAATCATGTCATATGGGAAAGGATTTTGAAGCTACTCACATGGAGAAGGTAATAAATCTGAGTTTCATTAATCCAAGATATGTACCCATATGAGTTTGCTATGAAATTCAAAAACAATGCAAAAAAAAAAAAGTGTTTCTTTGCAGGGATCTGAGCTTCATGATTACAGATTTAACAAAGCATACACATCACTCTGCTTGGCATACAATGCACAATGTGATTTGTGGAGCAATGAAGTTGATGGACAAGCATTTAGAAGTTGTCAAGAAAGCAGGAATTCCAGTGAAAATAATTCAAGGAGACAAAGATCAGGTTGTTCCTCCATATTGCAGCTATAATATGAAATTGATGAACTTCCCCTTGCAGACCTCCAGATCATATCTAACACTGACCACAACACTGTGATGATAGGTAGGGAAAAAACTTTACAAGGGATCTAGAACAAATTTGGTTCTCGTGTGTCGAGAAAGTTGGCATAATGATGTGATATCAATTGGATGAATGTAAACCATGATTTAAATTCTTTGATACTTTGTACTAAATAGATTCATCAACATGCCTCATTTGGATCAATGAAAGTCCTGAATCCTGAGTTTGAGATGAGTATCTGGGCTAACAGCATGGGGAATTGGCACCATTACTTGTTCATTATACAATGGCATTTCAGATGATTCATTAAATTTATAATTAGAAATCGTTGTACATTTAAAGTTTAGTTTTTCAAACTTAGTTATTGTTGTTATTGTCTTTCTATTAGCATGACTTAATCTAATAATGTAATTCCGCTTAACCCAAGTATAACCTCATTTAGATCTGATCAAGCTTGAACTTGATTAGAGTGACAAAAATTAAGTCAAACCAAGTTCATACCTACATATTTGTATGTGGATGTTGTTAGGGCATTAGAGATGATTTTTATTTTATTGATTCCATTATAAGCATTCCTTCAGTTGATATGAATTTTAGATGAATCTATAAATCAAACTGAAGGGTAGGTTGCCAGGATTTTATTATACAGCTATTAAAACAATGTTATAACGTGGTTATAATGGTTGTAGTATGAATATTTTTCATTATTAACAAAATAGAAAGTTGTGTTTATCAACATTTTTATAAATATATAAAGATGTCATGGAAGACAAATTATGTTCCATGAACATATCTATCTAAAGTCATTATTATCTCACAATCATTATATGTTATTTTTCATAGTAATGATTAATTACAATTTTGATTAACAATCATTATTTAAAAAATCTAGTTCAAGATTGGAACAGACAATGATTCTAACACTTCTACCTTGGGCTTGTTGCTTATCTCTTACTTCAAAATCTTGGAGGTCAATCATAAATTATAACAATGATTAATATTGTAATATAATATTATAATGATTTTTGGTGCTATTATAATAATAAAAAATATAATGATTTATTATAATATTAAAATTATATTTTATAATATATTTATGTAGTAAGTAATATTGATTTGATATGTTAAAATTACATAATATTAAATTTCAATGATTGCAGAGTGGTGTGGGATTATCCAAAGGGGCTCCTTCAAATTGCAATTCAGGTTGTAATTAGAATTGTGGCCAATTTTGCATGCAATTCTAATTGCAAAATTTGGGCCCTTTTTTGCACATTAAATGCAACCTGCAGTTGTAATTGCAAGCATTCAAACTGTAGTTTTAGGTAATCAGTCTATAATTAAACTACTACATAAGCATTTGCAATTGCAACCTATGAACAAACAGTCCCATGTGCAGATAGAAGAAGCTGGTGTACGTACGTATGTATGTATGTATTATAATGCTCCTGTTATATACACACACACAATGCATATATGCATCTGCACATGTAATATATAATTACAGGTACACATACATGTATATCAGTATATGTACATAAGCACATCAGTACATGCAATCATACAACTAATTAGACATACATACAGATGGCTATACCCAATCATGTATGTCTGCTCATAACTGGCAACTGGCTACCATTTGTGATCTGGAATTTTGATACATTTCCTTGTGGAGCGGAGCCTATTCTTATACCTTGTTTTGTTTGTCCGCATCCAACAATTAAAACAAGGTTTATATTTTCTTGATCTCACTACATCCCAACTGAGAGCTTGATCGCTAACTCTAAATTGACTCAATTTATTCTCATTTTCTTGCAGGATGTTTTATGGACCTGGTGGTCCCTTATTTGCTGGGAAGGGATGCCAGCCCTCATGTCCTTTGATCCCAATGACCTTACAGGTGACTTGGAAGGACTTAGCACATCAGAGTTGGAAGTCTACAAGATTGGGAAGAGAAATTTAAGGAGAAGTATGTTAACGTTGGGAGACTTGTTTCCAAGGAAACCAGAGAGGGAGATGGCGACCAGAGTGTGGACAGAACAGAAATGAGTCAAGCATTGCATAAAGATAGAGTGGATCAGTTGATGAGGCATCTTGTAATGGTTGCTTTAGCTGTTGGTCAACAATTACGTTAGATGGCTATTGGCCAATAGCTGAATCAACTGCTAATTCAAATCAATATTAAATCTCCTCAATGATAATCCTTATTCCATCTATGATCTACTCGTTCATCACTTGGAAGGCCACAAATCTGAAGTTTCTCAAACTTTCAGGAACATTTAAATATGAGATTCACGTTCAAGCGAAAAAAAAAAAATTTATTGCATCTAAGTTCCTAAATCCTAACTACCAAGTAATTTTTTTTTCCTTTTCCTTTTGCTAACATTAATATGTTACATGATTTCCTACCGTACGGGTCCCAAATGTTGCAGCCTGGGAGCAGTGCTACAAGTCCCAGCCAACCCACAAAAACTCGTGCCTTGGCTGCAGCAATTAATGTTACAGACCATACCCATCGTTAATTACTTCCACCTCCATATTAAAGCGCTCAAGCTACCCCCAGTGGGAATCCAATGCACCTTCCTAAATTCCTTCCGTCTGAGTATAAGTTGGGATCAAATTAAATAGCCAGGTTAAACAACTCGGTTGTCAGATATCTGATAACTGGGGTGCTAAAACTAGATCGAGCTTTAATTCCGCATGTGAATGCATCATTATAAGTTTGACAATCTTCTTCCGACTTAAACCATTAATTTGTTTCCACGGCTAACATTTTTGGACCGTTGCCAGGAGCTAGAGTCGTTCGTTGCTTGAAGGTCTGGCCAGGATTTGCATTTGAGAACGATGTCACCTACATCAGTTTCCTTAACAGAGTATGTGCATGGTGGAGAGCTGAAGCTTCGGTCACAGGGTCTCTTGAATGTCCCCCATCCATGGCTCAACATCCCGGTGCCCAGTTCTAGGATCATCGATTTTGATCAAGGAGTCTTCAAGTTCATCCTTAGGCGTCACAATTCGACGGGTCCAATCCTAATTTACCCCATGAACAGAAACAATCCTAATTCAGGGCAGAGAGCCTACAGTGGTGCTCAACAAGGGGAAAAAATAAAGAAAGGGCATGAGAATATAACATTTGTTTAGAATGAATTATCATATAACTTTTTTTTATTATTTTAAGGATCATGATAAATCAAACATATGTTGATAGCTTAAACAAATAAATATTATTGTATCAACCATCACCTGAACTGGGGGTTAAAAATGATTACAGTAGGTATGAATCAATTGATTTAATTCCAGATATATTCTTCATTCATGTGCTGGCTGAGCGTAAACGGCACCACTCAATACCTTACCTTTCACGCTAGCAGGAAAAGAAAAAAGATAGAAGAACCCAACAAAAATAATTGAAAGTATTACAGTCCCCCCCTTTGACGAATTAAGCAGCAGCACGAAGGAGACTACTTGTGCAAAAAATGCAACCAGGAATTTAGGTTGCATGGGTGGTTCAGTGCACAATAAGCACTGCAGCTCCCTATAAAGCCATTAGATTAGAAGATATAGCTACCATGGAGCTTGGCTTATAGCCGTGCACCCTAAAGCGATAGATGCACGTATGACCTGAACTCCCATGGTTGGAGGTGAAGTTTAGTCGCACCTTGTTGACCACCACACCCAACTCATGAGATGTCTCAACGTTGAAGGTCTGCGTATTGCTCTTCTCCATGTCATAATAGAACTCACTCAAGCGTACACCTTGGCTTGGCTAGATAGGTCATCATCATCATCTGATTCAAACCAAGCAGAGACCCAACAATCCTTAGGGGCACTACTCCTGTCATAAGCCACGCTCTGCACACATACCACATAAAAAGTGGCATCAACGGTAATTAGGCATTATATGAATTAATAGGAAAGAAAAAGTTAAAATAAATAAGCGCTAAGTTCCAAATGCCTCAAATATAGCTATAAAGGAAAAATGAAAAGAACAATTGAAGCAAAAACTTACCTTAGATACATGCTCCAATGTGACAGCCTCAGGTATAATCCCTGTTCTGAGCCTAATCTCAACAAATCCACTACTTCCTTGCAAGGAAAAACATTGGCCAGGCTCCCTATAACTTGGCTCCAGCATTTTGTAAGCACTAAGGTGAACTCCATTTCCAATTATAAAAGGACAAAGCCAACTGTTCGCTTCCTGAAAACCATTAGGCTCTGAATGACTGACCACCCTGGCCCCACCAGAAGCTAAAGCATAATCAACCCTTCTAAGTCCATCTGTTGTATGCCTTTCAATCAATTTCTTAACAAGATCCCTAGCAAAAGACATAATTTGATCCAAATAAACATCACTATCACTATCATCTAGTTTTCTAGCAAGCTCATCCCGAAATTTTTCAAATTCTTCCTTTGAAAGCAGACCCATGTCCTTGAATTCAGTCAAAGACTTGTCTAAACCATCAGTCTTAACTTTCAACTTCTTCAACTCCTTCTCCAACATTGCTACTTTCTCTTCAATTTGCTTTCTAAATTCCTTGCTTGGGATCCATCAGTCTTAACTTCCAACTCCTTCTCTAACATTGCTACTTTCTCTACAATTTGTTTCTAAATTCCCTTGCTTGGGATCCATCACTCTTAACTTCCAACTTCTTCAACTCCTTCAACATTACTACTTTCTCTTCAATTTGCTTTCTAAATTCCCTTGCTTGGGATCCATCAGTCTTAACTTCCAACTTCTTCAACTCCTTCTCCAACATTGCTACTTTCTCTTCAATTTGCTTTCTAAGTTTCATTGCCATGATCCCAAGCTCATTTCCAATTTTTGATCTACGGCTTCTATCTGAATTTGCAACTTGTTAGCTATATTCTTTAAAGATGCCTCAATTTCAGAAACCTGACCCTCATAATCCAAAGCAAGAAATGGTGAGTTAGTATTGTCTCCAATCCTACTAGCCAATCTCCAAACTGTCTACCCCAGCCATAAAAGAGCTACTAGAAGCAGACAATTCTTGGTTAGAATGCTAAGAACAGTTTGCCACTTTGCTTTTCATCGCTTCGGAATAGCTCTTTTATGCTGTGGTGAAATGGTGGAGGAAGCGAACAATACTTTCTTCAGCCGTGACAAGTCTTTAGATCTCTCAATAACAGATTCTTCCTTATTTGTATGGCTTAGATCCTTCCCATTAACAATCATCTTATCCTCATTAACTCCTCCTTCAGTAAGCACATAAAACCTTGATTTCTTCTCTTCAACTGCCACTGTTCTTCTCCTAGTATCTGGCTTTGAGTTTGAATCCAATGTCAAAGATGCATTATTATTGGCAGCAGGATTTGCTTCCATTGCAACAATGGTGGAAGACATAAGAAGTAATCTAAGAAAAATGAAAATAATAAATAAAGATTTTGAGGAAAAAAAGACTGAATATCTCTCATAGCTAAAGCTAAAGAAGCAATGAATTAAATTAAAGGGAAAAAAGAAATAACTAATAACAGATTCAACCGTCCATAAAACTAAAATATATACATTTCTAAGAAAAAAATTTGCAACAAAAACTCCTTTAGAAAAAATCAATCAACCAACAAACAAAATGTTAAGCTATAAAATCTGCAAATAAAACCAGAAAACTAAAAAAATGGCTCATAATTTTTCTCTTAAATCTAGGAGCTTGTCCTCTCAATAAATATTTTTTTTAATTATTTACGATATGGATCAAATTTTTCATCATTAAAAAGATAAATTGTGGAAAGATTGTTGAGAATTTGTTGCCCCAATCTAATTGATTTTGATGATTACCAAAGCCATGAGTATATTATAAGATGTAATGAGTTTATTTACATGAGCAATGAATTTATTTAGAACACTGAATGAGAATGTTAAAGTATAACATTAATCAATTGAAAGTAACTTCAAGCTCCATGTTTAAGCTTTCAAAAAGAAATTTTATACTTCATATATAATCAATGAGTTTTTGAAACATTTCTTGAATTGATTCCTAATGATAATTTATTGTATTCAAGTCAAAAAATTGATTTAAAATGAATCTGGAACGAATTTCAAGTCAATCAGAAAATTCTCTAATTTTTTGATACATTCCGGAGCTGACTCTAGAGTTTCAGAGTCGATCCACTCAAATACAGAAATGACTGTCTATCTCGAGTCGACCCTGTGATTTCATGAGTCGACCCCCGATTCTGTCGAGCCGACTCCATGACTGTGTGAGTCGACTCCGCTCAGACACCAGAGATGTTTTTCTGAGCATTTCGCGAGTCGACCCCTTGCTTTTCATGAGTCGACCCCCGACTGTCAGGAGTCGACACTTTATTTTGATGAGTCGACCCTCTAACTTTCTGAGTATTTCTATTTTGGTATCATGATTCGAGCCGACTCACGGAAAGTAGGAGTCGACTCCAGCAAATCTGGGCAGATTTTTTCGAATGCCAACTCAGCGTCAACGGTAAGATTTTTAATTAACGGCTATTTTTCTTTGTTTCTAACGGCTATATTTTTGCAGAATCTATAAATAGAGAAGCCTTTTCAAATCAAAGATATACAAAGAAAGAGATATTCACTTCAAGAGAAAAGAAGAGAAAAATCGGAAAAACAGAGCTTCATTGAAAAAAATCCGAGATTCAAAATAGAGTGAAAGAAAAAGAGTGAAATCAAAGGAAGCTTCGTTTGAGCTCAAGTTCATCAATCCAAGAAAGCTCAGAAGAAAATCCAGAGCTATTCAAGAGCAAATCAAAATTTTCAACTTTCAAAGAAAGGAAGAAAAGCTCAAAACTCCAAAGCTTCAACTGGTCAAGAATCTAGCTGAGGCTTGATTCAATCTAGCAAGGAGTTAAAGAAGAAAAGATCAAAAGCCAACCAACTACAAATCAGGCTTTTCTAAACCTTTGTTCTTATATTTGATTATTTGCTCATTAAGGAGCTTTGTAATTAAAAACAACATTTCTATTATTTGTGCTAGTTCAATCTGGGGGATTGAACTAGTGGAGGTAGTCTTACCTCGGTACAAGCTTGGTTAGCTTGGGTTAGGGTTTTGTGCTGGTAAGCCCTTAAAACCAGCTGGGTTCGTTGTGATCCCGGAAAACAACAAGTTTGAGTTGTGAGCTTGTAAAAAACTCGGCTGTAATCTAGGAAGATTATAGTGTGGACCCAAGTGAATCTTGGGAGTGGACGTAGGTGTTGGATACACCGAACCACTATAAAATCTTTGTGTTTGCCGTGCTTTCATTGACTCTTCTCTATCTCTTTTTATTTACTTTGTATTACTTGCATTTGCTTTCATTACTCTTAAGCAAACTATTTTAAAAGGCTTAAATTTTTAAAGAACCCAATTCACCCCCCCCCCCCCTCTTGGGTTGCCATCTGGGCCAACAATTGGTATCAGAGCTAGTGCTCATTAGAATTTGATCTCACGATCAAGGGCTAAAGATCCAAATGGCAACACAAGTTGGTTCATTTGCTGAAGGTCATTCTACGAATAGACCTCCTTTATTTAATGGAACCAACTATTCATATTGGAAAGCTAGAATGAGGATATTCATTCAAGCTTCTGACTATGAATTATGGGGAGTAATAATTAATGGACCTAGTACACCCACACATGTTATTGATGGCACTATTGTTCCTAAGCCCGAAAGGGATTGGAATGATAATGATAGGAAATGGCACAACTTAAATGCTAAAGCCATTAATTTTATATTGTTCCTTAGACTCTAATGAATTCAACCGAATCTCAACATGTAATTCCGCAAAAGAAATTTGGGATAGGTTGGAGGTTACCATGAAGGAACAAACCAAGTAAAAGAATCAAAGATTAATATTTTGGTTCATAAATATGAATTATTTACATGGAACAATCTGAAACCATCACATGCATGTTCACTAGATTCACAGATATTGTGAATGGTTTAAAGTCTTGGTAAGAATATACTAACTCTGACTTGTTCGCAAAATTCTTAGGTCATTACCAAGATCATGGGAAGCAAAAGTGACAGCAATCCAAGAAGCAAAGGACCTCAACATTACCCTTAGAGGAGCTTCTAGGATCTCTTATGACCCATGAGCTGACAATGAAGCAGCATGTTGAGGAGGAACAAAAAGAAGAAAGTCTTGCCCTCAAAGCTGCAAAAGAAGAAGATAGCAGCAGTGATGATGATGATGATGATGAAGAAACTGCTCTCTTGCAAAAAATTCAAAAGTTTATGAGGAAAAAACCCTTCCACAAAAGAAATTTGGAGCAAATGGGAAGGAGAAAAGGAAAGGACAAGGACAAAGAAAAAGAGAAAGACCCCTTGACTTGCTATGAGTGTAAAAAGCCAGGGCACTTTAGGAATGATGTCCTTTGAAGAAAGCCTACAAAAAGAAAAAGAAGGCTTATGTGGCAACTTGGAGTGATAGAATCTTCTTCCGAAGAAGAACAAAAGGAAGTTGCAAATATGTTTCATGGCCAACGGACGACAACGACAATGAGGTAAGTTCTGAAAACCTTTGCGATGAATTTACATTTGATGAAATGTTTGATGCTTTTAATGAACTTGTGATTGATTTCAAATTTTGAAAAAGAAATACAAGTTTTGAAAAATGAAAATTTAACTTTATTAAAGAAAAGAAGATCTTAATAATGAAGTTAAGAAACTTAAATCTGAAAATGAAGTTTTTAAAGATAAAAGAATTAATTTCAATGAAAATGATAAACTAAGGAAAGATGTTAAAAACATAAGAACATTGTTGATAAGTTTACTTAAGCTCAACTAAATTAGACATGTTATTAGATAGTCAAAAAGCAGTTTTTGACAAAGCAGGATTAGGATATAACACTTTAAGAAAACAAAAATCACTGAAAAATATTTTTGCGTGCCAACCAAAGTAATTTTACTTGTTTAAATGTAATCAAAAAGGACATAAATCTTTGAATGTAAAAGTTAAAACCTAATAAAAACTTAAATGTTAAAGGAAAGAAAATATGGGTTCCGAAAGGAACAATATTTGTTGCTACTAACCATGAAGGACCCAAGAAAGCTTGGGTACCTAAACATAAAGTTTGATTATATTGCAGGAATGTCTTGTGGCCAAGAAGATCAAAGAAAAGTGGTACTTGATAGTGGCTGCTCAAGACATATGACGGGTGACAAAGAAGAATTCATCACCCTAGAAGAAAAGAAAGGAGGAGTTGTTACGTTTGGCGATAATGGTAAAGGTCAAATCTGGGCCTTGGTAAATTCAATAACTCCATCCACATATATTGATAATGTACTTTATGTTGATGGTTTAAAGCATAACTTAATTAGTATAAGTCAATTATGTGACAAAGGTTTTAAAGTTTCATTTGAAATCTTCTTATGCACTGTAGCTAATTCCATTGATAATAGCATTGTTTTACTGGTTATAGACATGGCAATGTTACTGATTGACTTAGAAAATTTATCTACTAATAATCATTGCTTAATTGCTGATAATGCTAATATGAATGAATTGGTTGGTTGTGGCATCGTAGATTAGGTCATGCAAGCACACACCTTATTTCAAAACTAATTAAAATGGATTTAGTTAAAGGTTACCTAAAATAGATTTTGAAAATAACAAAATATGTGATGCATGTCAATTTGGAAAACAAACAAGAAGTTCTTTCAAATCTAAAAATTTGTTTCAACTTCTAGGCCATTAGAGCTACTTCACATGGACCTTTTTGGACCAACTAGAACCACAAGTCTAGGAGGAAAGAAATATGGTCTTGTGATAGTAGATGATTACTCTAGATTCACTTGGGTAATGTTTTTAGCTCACAAAGATGAGACTTTCTCGATATTCCTGAAATTCTTCAAGAAAGTAACAAATGAGAAAAACACTACCATAGTGTCTCTAAGAAGTGATCATGGAACAGAATTTGAAAATCACTTATTTGAAAGTTTTTGCAATGAAAATGGTATTAATCATAATTTTTCTGCACCTAGACTCCACAACAAAATGGAGTAGTTGAAAGGAAAAATAGGACTCTAGAAGACATGGCCCGTACCATGCTATGTGAAAGTAAACTCCCGAAATACTTTTGGGCGGAAGCTATTAACACAGCATGTTACATCCTAAATAGAGCCTTAATAAGACCTATTTTAAAGAAAACACCTTATGAATTATGGCATGATAGAAAACCAAATTAAATATTTTCATGCATTTGGTTGTAAATGTTTATTCATAATAATGGTAAAAACAACTTAGGAAATTTGATGCTAAATCTGATGAAGGAATATTCTTAGGTTATTCAACAACTAGTAAAGCATATAGAGTATTTAACAAGAAAACCTTAGTAGTTGAAGAATCCATTCATGTAGTTTTTGATGAATCTTTAGCATCGTTCTGAAAAATTTGATGATGAGGAAGATACAAACATAATTGAAAAGATCTTGAAAAACTTAATATTGATGTATCTTCAGATCATGAGCAAGAAGCTAAAGATAATGATTCACCTAAGGATGATGATATTAATACTAATCATAATGATATAGATCTACCAAGAGATTGGAGATATGCTTATAGTCATCCCAAGGAATTGATTATAGGTGATCCATCTCAAGGAATAAGAACTAGATCATCTATGAGAAATATTAGTAATCATCTTGCATTTGTTCACAAATTGAACCTAAAACTATTGAAGAAGCTGAAAAAGATAATAATTGGATGTTAGCAATGCAAGAAGAATTAAATCAATTCACTAGAAATAATGTATGGACTTTAGTAGAAAGACCTAAAAATCATTCTGTTATAGGATCAAAATGGATTTTAGAAATAAACTAGATGAAAATGGCATAGTAATTAGAAACAAAGCTAGATTAGTTGCAAAAGGATATAATCAAGAAGAAGGTATTGATTTTGATGAAACCTTTGCACCTGTAGCTAGATTAGAAGCCATTAGGCTATTACTTGCATTTGCATGTCACATGAATTTTAACTTATTTCAAATGGATGTAAAAGTGCATTTTTAAATGGATTTATAAATGAAGAAGTATATGTAGAACAACCACCAGGTTTTGAAGATCATGAATTTTCAAATCACGTTTTTAAATTGCACAAAGCATTTATATGGTTTGAAACAAGCACCTAGAGCTTGGTATGATAGATTAAGTAAATTCTTAATTGAAAATGATTTTACAAGAGGAAATGTTGATAAAACATTATTTTTGAAAAGAAAAGGTAAAGATTTACTTGTAGTTCAAATATATGTTGATGACATTTTTGGTGCTACTAACAATTCTATGTCAAGAGTTTGCTAAGTTGATGCAGGGAGAATTTGAAATGAGCATGATGGGAGAACTCAACTTCTTCCTTGGACTCCAAATCAAACAAAGCAAAGAGGGAATCTTTATCAACCAAACAAAGTACACAAGAGAAATTCTAAAGAAGTTTGGTATGGAATCAATCAAACCCCTCGGAACACCAATGAGTCCTTCATGCAAGCTGGACAAAGATGAAGAAGGTAAGAAAGTTGATCAAAAATATTATCGAGGTATAATCGGATCCCTACTTTACTTAACTGCAAGTAGACCAGACATAATGTTTGTGTTTGCTTATGTGCTAGATTTCAGTCTGAACCTAAAGAATCACATTTAATTGCTGTTAAAAGAATACTAAGATACTTAAGTGGAACAAAAAATGTAGGTTTATGGTATTCTAGAGACTCAACATTAAATCTTAATTGCATACACTGATTCTGATTATGCTGGATGTAAGTTAGATAGAAAAAGCACAAGTGGTGCATGCCAATTCTTAGGAAGTAACTTAATCTCATGGTTTAGCAAAAAGCAAAATTTAGTTGCATTATCAAC
>UESW01004084.1:146271-225797 GCA_900491605.1 Calamus simplicifolius
CATGCCCTTAGTGATGAATCAATTATGGCTTGTTCCTTCCTATAAATGTAAATGCTCCCAGAAGCTTTCCTTTTAATTATTTTTAAAGATATCTTTTTCTCATATTAATATTGGGAGGGTCGCCTCTCAAGCTTAGCCGCTAAGAGGTGCCATGGATCTCTCGTGGCTATAAAGTTGGGTTCTCTTATTTTTAAGGATCTCTAACCCTTTGTATATAGATCTTCACACAATCTTTAAGGGATTCCGCACTCTTGGCAAGAATCTAGACAAGCATCAATAACAAAAATTAATTATTAAATTATTTTTTCATCTTAATTAATTAAAAGTATATTTTAATTAAATTAATTATTTTTAATATAATTTTTACTTTATATTTTTTTCTATATATACCATACCTTTTTTACATTGATGTATTTATAGGTTACATTAAAAAAAATAGATTTACATTACATTTATCTTTATTTTTACAATAACTTATTTTTTTCTCAATTAAATATTTATCTTAACTTTCTATTTTAACTATTATTTTATATATAATTTTTAATTATCAATATTTTTATATACATCTAAAGGGAGAAGAGAAAAGAAATTAACAAAAAAAAAAGGGTTTATCACGTATAGCCACCCAACTCTTCTATTGATATATTAATGCTATTTAATTAAAAAAATTATAGGCTTTATTCGAACGTTCCGTTTCAGAACTTTACCCGGCCGAATATGATTAAAAGTAAAGTTTTACAAATTTAACCCAAACAAAAGAATAAATAATTTTTTTCCATGCATGATGAATTGCTTTCAAGAATTATTATTTTTTTATTTTTTTCTATTTTGCATGCCCATGTTTCAAATAGAGTTAATTAAAGTTTCATTATAAACTATTAATGATAATTGTAATTATTTTTTAGATAGAAAGAAATTGGAAGGGAAAAAGAGAGAGAGTGTGGTATGGAACGAACCAAGAGGATGCCTGTAAAGTAAAAATTGTATACGTTCCCGCTTGGTCTCTCGCAATCGCTCCCTCACTTCCTCACTCCCTAATTTTCTCTCCAGTACAAATTATCATGTATGGTGATTAAGCATGATGATATGGGTGGCAATATTAGATTATGTGGATCATGATTATCTGATTCCTATTTGAAAGATAAGTATTTGAGGTTATCAAAATTGATAATCTCAGATTATGCTCTTGATTTTGATGTAAAATATTTAATAATATTTAATCTAATTATATATTTAATACGTACTTAATAATATTTAAATATTTGATATCATATTTATTTTTAATATTAGCTATATAAATAAACAATTATGTTAATAGTAAATTTAATATTAATATAAACATTTATTATGTTAAACACTATTATGAGTTTATATAATATATAAATATTAAATTTAAAACTATTAATATTTATGATTTTTTGCATATTAAATTAATAGATTTAAATAATTTATAATATGTAGTTAATATTCTTTATATTGTAAATATTATTTAATATTTAAATATATAATATTTTAAAATGATTTTACAAAGAATCGTTACTAACTTTAAAAAAAATCACTTAATAGACAAAATTAATTTGTAATAGAATATAAATAAAATGTAATATAATATATAAATATTAAAGCTTACATTTCTAAATATGAATAACATTATTAAGATAAATCAAATATGTTGCAAAATTATCATGAATGTAAAATTTTGCTATATATTACTATAAATTAAATGCCATCTAAACAAAATAGCTGACAATATTGGATCAGTGGCGCATCAATTCTTGATATTTTGGGGTATCATACAGGTAATCCCTTACAACAAGCTAAGCAGGTACCAATAAATTCTGGCTTCCATGATGATAAAAAACCAAAGATATATTCCAGAAAACACAACAGCCACAGGGGACCAACGATCCACTAATAAATTCCAGCTTCCATGGGAATCAAAGAAACCAAAGAAATATTCCTTCAGTAGTCTTACCATCTCCTGGGAAGCAAAGGATATGCATCCTCTTCTGTAATCGACTGTAATAAATAAATGTATAAAACCAGGAATAAACTCATATAAGAGCATCAAAGCTGTGGATAACCCCAGGGGACCGGAAGACTGGAGAAGATCGAAAATACTACGTGGCCCAGCGGCTAGCACATCTCTCGCTTATTCTGGCCTCATTTCTCTCGTCCATTTGACGTCCCACTCTTCAAACTCCTGCCTTGCTTTCCGAACAAGGGGAAAAAAAATGCCCGTTTTTCCCAATTCTTTGCGGAGATGGCAAGAGAGAGCCTTGGGTGGTCTCATCTCAGCTGGCAGTCTATTAGTTTTCGCCTTCTTAGATCTTGTGGACTTCGTACTGTGCTTCTTCTATAGGCTTGTTGATGGAGTTCTTGAGGAGAATCCCATCCCGTGCTATTGCTGGAACAGAGAGAAACAGAGGAGCCCAGATAGGATGGGAGCGGAGGAGGAGGAGGTCTCAGAGACTTTTCATGGAGGAGGAACCTTTTGAGGGATATGGGACTTGTGAGTTTGGGGGAAGAAGCAATGAAAGAGAAGAAAAGGGAGGTGCCCCCTCAAGGTCCGTATGCCGATGGTCAGACTGCGGCTGTGAGTCGTGTCTGGCGTGGCAGGGGGAGGAAGAGGAGAAGCTTTACGTGATGGTGAGGGAGCCATGTGAAGGTATATGAATGCTTTAATTTTGGAAAACAAAGTTTTTATTTTCCCCTTGCTTGAAGGCGTTTCACTGCTCTGTTTCGGAATTTGTAGAATAACTTCGTAGATCAGAATTTTGAGTGATAGATTGCACTTGAATGCGTCATTAGCTCTCAATACTGTGGTCATTGTCTTGTGGTCAGATTGCCTTTCTTGTTCTTATTTATTTTTCCCCTTTTTTTGTTCAAATAATCTTGCTTCATTTAAATACCTACACTGTTTTCCCTCAAAAAAATAAATATGCCTACATAGTTTATGATGGTTATATGCACATTTTAATTGATTTGAGATAATATATTAGCGGTATTAATATCATATAGAAGCATTACCAGGATCTCTATTTCTCTTGACATTTCGTCTATGCACAAGTCTTTTGTGGTTTGAGAGACTTTTAATTTTTGAAGATTATTTCTTTGATTAACAAAATGCAATAGATAGATAGAAAGAGAACTGACAATTTAAAAAACTCAAACATGGGAGTAAGCATCCATTAAAAAGTACAAAACATCAACTACAAAGCTCCAAACCTAGGGCATAGATAATTTAGAACCTCCTAAGCTCCACCGACCTAGGTTAAAATTAAAAAAAAAAAAAAAAATTCAAATTATGATGACCCGTCTCCCCCAAGAAGATGAACAACTAAGCATGTCTTTGATTAGCTTGAAGCTAGATTTTGCTCCCAAGTCTCTTCGCACAACCACTATCCAATTTTATATCTTCTTTAACTACTAGGCATCATTTAACCTGCTGTTGGAACTTCTTAACCTTATTCTCTCCATCTCTGTTTTTTATTCGACGTCTTCTTTTCTTCTCCTATTTCTAATCTTATAATTGCAATATCAATCTCTCTAACTTTTCAATCTCGACAACCTCCCACTTGTTGCTGTTGCTTATCTTTCTTCTTCCATTTTTTTGATAGTGTTTTTTATTTGGTGTACATTTTAAAAAATTTTCCATCTGATTTTAGAGTTACTCAATGAAGTTTAATGCATATGGTATTTTGGTTGTGATACTGCCAACTATACTTAGCTTTGACCTTTGTGTTAGATGAAATGGATGGCTAAAGACAGCCATTCATTCATATTAGCATCAAATTGGCCATTTATATCTTAATAAAGGATTTGGTCCAATCCTTGCATGTTGTTGTTGTATTCTAATTTTAGGCAGTTAACCATCCTATCAACAATTGCAAAGAAAATTTTATCTTGGCTATCAATTCCTTGGCCCACTCGATGTGTTTTTGTAGTTCATTTAGTAGTAAAAAGGGAGTGAGGAATATGGAAAGGAGAGTTAAAGATATGTATTATCTATTGACCTTAACAATGGTGGGAAGAAAATCATCACCTTTCTCTTCACAAGAAAGCCTTGGCTCTAGAGTCTTAAATAAAATCCAATTTGGCCTATCATGCATGTGTTGTCATAAATATCCTAGCTAAAGCTCTCTTAGTTGATAACAGAACTCCATTAGTCCCTTTCTTTACTTTTGAAGAAACTCTTTAATTTCAAAATTTTACAACAAAACTTTTGCCACATTATATTCTTGAAGTTTTTTTTGATCCTTTTAATTCTTGTGACAACAGTAGTTACATTGTAATTATGATTTTGTGGGTCATCTATCCTCAATTGTTGGGATCATAATAGGGTAATGACTAATTATGATGCTTTATGGTTTTGCAGACCATAAAAGTGTACTATTTGTGTTGGCAAATAGCATATTGCTTTCTGAACTTCAATATAATGTGCTATACCAGCAAATTAGTTGAACTCTTGGAGAAATATTTCTAATATTTGATGTGGCTTTAGTTAATTTAGTCATATGTTTCTCCATAGTTTCAAAATCTTTGCCCTTGATAATCATTTTTTTTCCTCAATTAGTGAACTCATCTATATCAATACCTCATTAACTTTGTTTGTGTTTAACAGCCACAACTGAAAATTCCAGGGGAAATTCTTTTGAGAATGTGATTTTCCTACATGGATTCCTTTCTTCTTCATCACTGTGGGTGGAGACGGTCTTTCCAAATCTCTCTGAAACTGCAAAGCGTAAATTTAGGATGTTTGCAGTGGATCTCTTGGGCTTTGGTAGAAGTCCAAAGCCAACAAACTGTATGTATACATTGAAAGAACATGTAGAAATGATCGAGAAATCTGTAGTCAAACGATTTCAATTGAGCTCTTTTCACTTAGTTGCTCACTCCATGGGTTGTATAATTGCATTGGCCTTATCGGCAAAATATCCTGAATCAGTTAAATCAATCACATTGATTGCACCAGTAAGTGAAATTTACAGTGTTGATATTGTAACAAACTTGGACTTTCCATGCAAATGATATTGTCTTGACTTCATTATCTGAAATTTTATTTTCACAAAAAAACATTATATTTTTGTGCTTGAATACAGCCATACTTTTCTTCCACCGGAGAGAGAGCAAGTTACACTGCCTTGAACAGATTAGCTGAAAGGAAAATCTGGCCACCATTACTCTTTGGGTCTTCAGTTATGTCATGGTATGAACATTTGGGTAGAACTGTTTGCTTCATTTATTGCAGAAATCATGTCATATGGGAAAGGATTTTGAAGCTACTCACATGGAGAAGGTAATAAATCTGAGTTTCATTAATCCAAGATATGTACCCATATGAGTTTGCTATGAAATTCAAAAACAATGCAAAAAAAAGTGTTTCTTTGCAGGGATCTGAGCTTCATGATTACAGATTTAACAAAGCATACACATCACTCTGCTTGGCATACAATGCACAATGTGATTTGTGGAGCGATGAAGTTGATGGACAAGCATTTAGACGTTGTCAAGAAAGCAGGAATTCTAGTGAAAATAATTCAAGGAGACAAAGACCAGGTGGTTCCTCCGGATTGCAGCTATAATATGAAATTGATGAAACTTCCCCTTGCAGACCTCCAGATCATATCTAACACTGACCACAACACTGTGATGATAGCAGGGAAAAAACTTTTACAAGGGATCTAGAACAAATTTGGTTCTCGTGTGTCGAGAAAGTTGGCATAATGATGTGATATCAATTGGATGAATGTAAACCATGATTTAAATTCTTTGATACTTTGTACTAAATAGATTCATCAACATGCCTCATTTGGATCAATGAAAGTCCTGAATCCTGAGTTTGAGATGATTATTTGGGCTAACAGCATGTGGAATTGGCACAATTACTTGTTCATTATGCAATGGCATTTCAGATGATTTCATTAATTTATAATCAGAAATCGTTGTACATTTAAAGTTTAGTTTTTCAAACTTAGTTATTGTTGTTATTGTCTTTCTATTAGCATGACTTAATCTAATAATGTAATTCCGCTTAACCCAAGTATAACCTCATTTAGATCTGATCAAGCTTGAACTTGATTAGAGTGACAAAAATTAAGCCAAACCAAGTTCACACCTACATATTTGTATGTGGATGTTGTTAGGGCATTAGAGATGATTTTTATTTTATTGATTCCATTATAAGCATTCCTTCAGTTGATATGAATTTTAGATGAATCTATAAATCGAACTGAAGGGTAGGTTGCCAAGATTTTATTTTACAGCTATTAAAACAATGTTATAATGTGGTTATAATGGTTGTAGTATGGTTTTTTTTCATTATTTACAAAATAGAAAGTTGTGTTATCAACATTTTATAAATATATAAAGATGTCATGGAAGACAAATTATGTTCCATGAACATATCTATCTAAAGTCATTATTATCTCACAATCATTATATTATTTTTCATAGTAATGATTAATTACAATTTTGATTACAATCATTATTTAAAAAAATCTAGTTCAAGATTGGAACAGACAAAGTATCTAACACTTCTACCTTGGGCTTGTTGCTTATCTCTTACTTCAAAATCTTGGAGCTCAATCATGGAAAGCTAAATCTTGAAGTCTTTAACCTTTTACGTAAGGCCTCATAGCATCCATGCTAGTGGGTTTTGGAATTCGATACCCTCTACTCTCAATGGAGAGAACTTGTTTCGCATCATATCCATCTATGATTGTCATGATGGCAATGATTGGATGGGTTCTTTGGGCATGCTACCTCATGTATCACAATAAGCCCAATCCAACCATTGCCATACACTAATCATGGGTGTCCGTGATTAAAAGAAAAAAAGACCATTTCTTATGAAATTTAGCACCGGAGAATCTTTAACTTTTGGTTATTTACTCCTAAATTTTTAAATATACTTTCTTCTTTTATTTTTTTTCGGTTTATCAATATAATCCCACGCTATTGATTTAACTTTTGATGTTTAAAAAGGATAATGATAAAAATATACTGTACAGAAATAATATATATTAGAGCTTGACAACGTTCAAGTAGATCATCTACTTACATAAGATCAAATTTAAATGATAGAGGTCATACATCAATCTTTTGAGCTTTTGAATATGCTCTACTATTTCTAAATTGATATATATATATATATATATATATATATATATATATATATATAGTTTAGAGATCCAATCTCATCCATCAAATGATCAAAAAAATTGGATAATTTAAGTAATAGAAAGAAATATATTATTTGATAATTTATGATTGATGCATGGCTTAGATATCTATTAGTTACATGATTTTTTACATATAAATATTTTAGGTTAGTAGATTACATCCAATAGTTTACATCATTGATGTGGTGTCTTCATTGTTTAAATCTAAATATAACTAAATCTAAGCTAAGCCAAGATATAGATATGTATGTAGGTAAATGAGAGAGAATAACCATTTTGCCCATTAAAGAAGATGCTAGAACATGGAAGATTCTTCAAGAAGATATTACAAATAAAAGTAAATCTTTAAAGAACTTTTTGAAAATGAAGAGGAAAAATATTATCTATCCAAACAAGATTTTAAATTTTATGGGTCGAGATCATCTTCATTTTAAATCCCATAAAATGGAACCATCATCGTTCCATTCCATCCCAATAGTTAAGATAAAAAATATTCCACTCAATGGTTAAGATAAAGATGTTTCAGAACACATCGATTGCTACACTGAAATAATAGTGGAACCATTCTATCTCGATACCTAGGATAGTAACTTGTCCTAACATCTCCTGGAATATCTCATCAACATTTGAAACCATGCATCTTACCTTGATTACCTAGAATTGATTTAGTAGGGAAGCAAAGTATTTGTTATTTTGGCTAACTCTTAATCTATTGCTAGCTATCTTCCCTAATGCCGATTGTTGAAAGGGGCTACGTGACAATAGTCAATGGACAACTAGCTAGGGTTATTTAAAATAATGATATATCTAAATGCCAATGTGCAAATAATCTCTATTTTTATTATTATATTTTTTAAAACATTAAATGACTTGCTATCAATCGGTATTTTTAGATAAAGTTAAATTTATTAAACTAGATTGAAAATAATTTTGTGATGGCCATCGGTTTGGATCAACAAGTATATCGGCTAGATTCAACAATTTTAGGATTCATCATGTTTATTGAGATAGAAATTGGTACAGATTTTCTTTGTGCAGAAGAAGCCAAGTGCTCTTGCCCATATCTTTGTTGTCCAATATTTATGCCTTTGAAAATTGCTTGGATGGAGAGTTTATTTGTACCTAAAGTGATTTAATAAAATTTCGATCCATTCAAAGAAATGCAGGCCTTGATAAGCAATCATGTCTGATCGGCGTCCCTAGCAAACTACAAATGCACTTCAAACTTTCCTTTTAAAATTGTTATTGCTTTTACTTCTTCTTCTCTCTCATCATCATCATCATCATCATCATCATCGTAAATTAAGCCTTTCATATCCAAAATGTGACCAACTAGGGGCATGATTCAAAGTTGAAAAGGCCTAATATATTGAGGATGATTCTGCTATAGTCATTGATTGGATCAGATCGGATGCTAAGGATCAATCTTCAATCAATCCTCTTATCCGCGACTTCAGATCAGTCCTTCATTTGGTGGATGAGGTCTACTGTCATCATGTTTATAGGGAAGCCAACTTCACTGCTGACTGGGTGGCTTCCTCTGTTGCCCATCATATGGGAATCTGATCTTGAACCAGTGGGGATTTCTATCCTTTTGTTTTATGTTTGATTTTACTTTTTGATATCATGGGTTTAACTCATACCCAAGTGGTATGATCGTCCGACTATTTCAAATAAAAAAAAATAATATATCATACATATTCAACCCTCAGGAATTCAGTATCAAGTTTCAGGGCAAATCTAGCTACCGAGAGATATGCCATAAAAGTTCCAAGGCCAATTGATAATTGAGAGTAGGCTTTCGTTACTATGTTTTTTGGTTGAATATGAATCATGTCATAAATTACGAAAAATTCAAAGGTACATAACATTAGATAAAAGTCTGAAGAAATTGAATGCTGATATTTAAGAAATGAGACCGTTGTTTCATTTAAATCCATGCTTTTTTCCTAAGTCCCTAGGGAGCATCATGTGACGGTTGGAGACAGCATGAAACGTTGTAGATAAATGTCTTCCATTGCCCACCTCATCAAACTCCCTAATCGAAGGGACCATGATTGACCATGCCCTCTCATTCTTACGTATGCCTGTCAACTTTCATCCATCCATGGAAGGAAAAGAGAAAACGAACAACCTAAAAGGGAACAAGAAGTGAGGTTAGGGAAGAATGACGAACAGAGAAAAAAAAAAAAGAATAGAGAGCGAAGAGTGAAGAGAGAGAATCTTCCATATCAACCATCCCACCATCCACCCCTCGCGCTAAGCTTTAGAAATTCTTAAGTAGCAGCAGTGGTGCTAAAAAGATTTTTTATTTCTTAAAACTTTTTTTTCAAAAGAAAATACAAATACTATAAGAAAGGAGTGATCTGCATCTAATCAAAGTTTATAAATTATATAAATATATTATTTTATTAGATATAGTATTTATAATTGATTATTTTTTCTTGTATAATATCTTAACAACAAATTAACAAAAACAGAATTTAAGTAAAAGAACGGTAAGGCTAATTCTTTTGACTCTCTTAAGAAAAAATTATAGCATAACTTGATCATTCGGAAAAAAAAAAAAAAAAAAAAAATCTATCTTCACTACTATATCACCGAGAAACAATAGCATCCCTCTCTTCTTGTCCCAACTTTCTTTTTGTTTTTCAGCCTACATCAAAGGAATTTAAATGGAGGATGGATGTTCCCAAGTGATGCTCTGAGTCTTGAAGAAAAAATACTTTTCTTACTGGTTGCTTGAAGTAAACATTGACCTACAAGTTTTTCGATACATTGGTTGACATCTAAAATTTTAATATTTAAAGTAAAATAAATTATTTTCACGAATCTAAGTTTTACTCAGTTTTGATAATATAAGGTTAACGAAGAAGAATGTTAATCTTTGATATCCAAAAGGTTTGGTTTTTGGGAATAAGGAATTACCATGAGAATTTAATGTCCGCAAACCATGAATAGGTGCTAAAATAGGCTTTACAAATTATTCCTTGATATTGAGTCAATTTAATATTTTTGTTTATTTCCTTCAATTCAAGACTATTGGGATATAAAATAGCTTTATTTTTACCATACATAGCATTTCACCATGTTCATGTATCCACTTTTTTTAACCTAAAATTGCCAAGTTGGATTCTTTAAGACGCTTGATACTCATGTCCAAGTAAACTAGGGTACCATAAATCTAGAGCTTAAGAGTTGCTATTTAATTTTATGGCTAGGTTTAAAAGTTATAATCAATGAATGACAAGAGAAAAATTAATGAGCTAGGAAGCATGAGCACTTTAAATTGCATGTTGTGTTTATATCATATATCCGTATTAAATATCGAAACTCATCAACCACTTTGCAAATATACGTCTAATACCTACATTAAGCATCCTAACTTCTCAAATTAAAAAGGTACTTAATTATTCATCTACAATTCATTATACATGCTTCATCAACACAACCATAAATGAGGGAGAGGGTTAATTTTATAGTTTACTCATGTTTATATTAAACTATAAAGTATAGATTATAGTCTATACTATAATAATTAATGATAAACTTGTAATAGTTAATGCTATCATATAAGGTATGAGCTATGCTATTTTGATAGCTTACTATATGTTACGCCCTAGTTCCAAATTCGAGCTAGGGTGACAACCCGCCGCATGCAAGGCGTCTCGAACCTCATCACATAAATCAATATAAAGCAAAAATTTAAATCCATGATTTATTACAAACCATAATTATCAGTCTTGGGCTACCCGCCCTACACACAAGCGAATCTGAACTAAATCAAAATAATGGAACTAAGTTTATTTAATAGAAGCTCCGTTTATCCCAATTATCCTTCTTCATTCTTGAGGCTCTGAAAAACATTGTGAGAATTCTATGAGCTCACACTCAATAAGTAAGCCTAATATAATTTTAAAATTTTATTTATCATGCTATCAGTAGGTTCATGTCATCAGATCATAATTTGAAACTTAATTCAATATTAATTACTAGAATATATGCGATGTAAACAAAACATTGTTTATAATGTCATTGTTTTTCTTTATGTGTCCCACGGCCCTACAACACTCATCTTGTGTATCACTCTTAAATGTCCCCTAAGAGAAGGGTCCTGGTACCAGTATTCTGTCATTGTCATGTGATAATCTGTCATATCATAATCTGTCATATGAGAACCACGGTGACACATAAAGCTTTACTGTCATTATCATAATTACATATTATCATCTCGATAGTAACAACATAATTTTGCAAGATTAACATAATTACATTTAACTTTAAGTTCACAGTTTAAATTATTTAATTTATAAAATTATAATACTTGACTTACTTACCACAGTACGCAAATTCCAATTGATGACCCAGCTAATTGGACACCTGGGAAGCTACAGTATCATTTTTCAATATTAAATTTCTAAAATCTGAATTATAAAATGATTCTTAAACTCTACCCAAACCACTTCACGGGCCTAACTTTGGCCTCGAATATCTCTCAATGTATACACCCAAATAGGGAAACAAAATTATTCCCACAAACTAGAATCAATCCGGATTCGGGCCATATATTTACTTTGCCATTCTCGGCCCGATACAGGGCCCAAAACGCCATTCAAACAAGGCTCCAGAAATGGCCCAACATGGCCCAAAGACTGGACGGCCCAAACGGCCCATCAATCTCTATCACCCAGCTCCCCTGTTTCTTTTGAAACAGAGGAGCCGAGAGCTGTGCCGGCGGCCAGGGCCGCCACCGGCCAAATTGGAGACAGCCCGGCTACCGTTGGCCGGACCGGGGCGGGCGCCGCCGCGGCCGACCTCTTCCCCCTCTCTCTCTCATCAATTTCTCTCCCATTCTCTCTTTCTCTTCATCTTCCATGCGTCCTTCACGGTGCCGGCATCAATTCCGGCCAAATTGGAGTCGGTCCGGCCACCGTTGGCCGGACCAGAGCCGCGCGGCCGGCCTCCCCTCCTTCTCTCTCTCCCAATTTCCTCTTCTTCTCTCTTTCTCTCTCACTGTCTACCGTGGCCACGAGGCGTGCCGGCGGCACGGCCGGCCACCATGGCCGGCCGGACCTCCACCGGACGCACGCCCGGCGCCGGTGGAGGTCGCCAACCAAGGCTCAGGCCCGGCGAGGCGGCGAGCACGCCGCCGGGCCCGAACCAAGGATCGGACCGCCGGCACTTCCCAGGGGCTTCTCTCTCCCTCTCTCTCTTCTCTCTCTCTCTCCTCCGGCACCCCACCGGATGCCGCCCCCGGTGCCGGTGGGGTCGTCGGCCGGGCTCAGGCCCGGCGAGGCGGCGGGCACGCCGCCGGGCCTGAACGACACAGGGAAGGGACCGGGTTTCTTAATCCCTTCCTCCCTCTCTCTTTAACTTTCTCTCTCTAACTTCTCTCTCTCTCCAGGCATAGGGACTTACCAGGAGCAGATGCGTGCACGATGATGAGGAAGGAGGCCAGGATGATGGAAGGAGTTTCATCCTTTAAAGGCGATGCAGAGTCCTCAAATCAAGGGACTCAAGAGATAGAAAAAATAAGAGTCTCATGATCTGAAACTGGTTCACAGCATGAAATCGGGGATTACATCCTCCCCTCCTTATAAAAATTTGGCCTCGAAATTGATAACTTTCATTAATTAAAATCCAACAAGGATCAATCAATAAAGGATTAATATTTTAAATAAATATTGTGGATACTTTTTTTCATTTCTTCCTCCAGTTCCCAAGTAGCCTCCCTCTCAGAATGATTACTCCACTGAACCTTGACATAGGGAATGGTACGCCGTCTCAGAACCTGATCCTTGCGGTCCACGATACGCACAGGATGTTCCTCATATGATAAATCCTTCCTCAACTGAATAGGCTCATAAGCTATAACATGACTGGGGTCTGAAACATACTTCCTCAACATAGATACATGGAAATACATTGTGAACACCAGATAAATCGGAGGCAGTGCTAAGCTGTAAGCAACCTCCCCAACTCTGCTCAAGATCTCAAAAGGTCCAATATAGCGTGGACTAAGCTTTCCTCTAATCCCAAATCTCATCACATCCTTGGTTGGTGATACCCTTAAGAAACATGATCCCCAACCTGAAATTCTAACTCCCTTCTTCTGACATCAGCATAACTCTTCTGCCTGCTCTGAGCTGTACGAAGACGCTCCCTGATCAAATGCACCTTATCTACTGTCTGCTGGATCAGCTCAGGGCCTAGCAATTTCCTTTCCCCCACGTCATCCCAACATAAGGAGATCTGCACCTCCTACCATACAAAGCCTCAAATGGAGCCATCTGGATACTGGCTTGGTAACTATTATTATATGCAAACTCCACCAAAGGTAAGTGGTTATCCCAAGCCCACCCAAGTCCATCACACAGGCTCGCAACATGTCCTCCAGAATCTGTATGGTCCTCTCTGACTGTCCATCTGACTGGGGATGATAAGCTGTACTGAAGTTCAATTTGGTTCCCAAGGCCTTATGAAGACTCTTCCAAAACTGTGATACAAATCTGGTATCCCTATCAGATACAATAGATACAGGAACACCATGGAGTCTCACGATCTGCTCAATATACAAGCTAGCCAATCTTTCACTCGAGACTCCAACTCTGAAAGGTAGGAAATGAGCTGATTTTGTCAGTCTGTCCACAATAACCCAAACTGCATCATTACTCCTGGGAGTTTTGGGCAGACCAGTCACAAAATCCATAGTAATCTTTTCCCATTTCCACTGAGGAATCATCAGAGATTGAAGAGGTCCCGCAGGCCTTTGATGCTCGGCCTTCACCGCTGACATACCAAGCACTTGGCCACAAACTGAGCAATCTCCCTCTTCATCCCTTTCCACCAAAAATTTTCCTTTAAGTCTCTATACATTTAGTACCACCTGGATGCACAGTATAGGGAGAGTAGTGAGCCTCCTCAAAATCTCGGCTTTCAACTCCTCATTGCTTGGCACACAAAGTCTGCCTTCAAATCTCAGGGATCCATCATCCATTACATAAAATTCATTCTGAACTCCTGACTGCAAACTTCTTTAATCTTTGAAGATCTGGATCTTCCATCTGGAGGACTTAATTCTGTCAACAAGAGTCGGCTGAGTATAAGTGCTGCAACAAGTCCATCAGACTGCTGTACTCTCAGTCCAACCTCCCACCTCTCAGGTCCTCAGAATGTGAGGCTGGGAGGTAATCATAGCAGCTAACTCAGAAGAGGTTTTCCTACTCAAGGCATCAGCACAACATTGGCCTTCCCAGGATGATATGTAGATTCAGGTCATAGTCCTTCAGAAGTTCCAACCACCTCCTCTGCCTCAAATTGAGCTCCTTCTGTGTGAAGATGTATTTTAGACTCTTATGGTCTGTATACACATCACACGACACTCCATATAGATAATGCCGCCAAATCTTCAAAGCAAAAACCACAGCAGCCAATTCCAGATCATGAGTAGGATAATTCTGCTCATAAGGTTTCAGTTGTCTGGAGGCATAAGCTATCACCTTTCATTCTGCATCAGAACACATCCCAATCCTTTCCGAGAGGCATCAGTATAAGTAAAACCTTCAGATCCTGTCGGAAGAACAAGGATGGGAGCTGACACCAGGCGCTGCTTTAACTCCTGGAAACTTTCTCACACTCCTCTGTCCAGTCAAACTTCACTCGCTTTTGGGTTAAGCGAGTTAGGGGTAGAGCAATGCGAGAAAAATTCTCCACAAATTTATAATACCCGGCTAACCCCAAGAAGCTTCTGACTTCCACATTGGAAGGTCGGCTCCAGCTAATGATAGCTTCAATCTTTTTGGGTCCACAGATATGCCATCTTTAGAGATTATATGACCCAAGAAAGATACTTGGTCCAACCAAAATCACACTTCTGCAGCTTGGCATAAAGCTTCTTCTCCGAAGAATCTGCAGCACAATCCTCAGGTGGTCCTCATGCTCCTTATGGCTCTTAGAATATATCAAATATCATCAATGAAAACCACCACAAACTGATCCAGATATGGCTTAAAAATTCTGTTCATCAAGTCCATGAATGCTGCCGGGGCATTAGTTAACCCAAACGGCATCACCAAGAACTCATAGTGGCCATATCTGGTTCTGAATGCTGTTTTAGGCACATCTCCCTCCTTGACTTTGAGTTGATGGTACCTGACCTGAGATCAATCTTTGAGAATATCCGGGCTCCTTGGAGTTGATCAAACAAGTCATCAATCCTCGGCAAGAGGGATACTTATTTCGCACTGTTACCTTATTGATTTCCCGGTAATCAATGCAGAGTCGAAGACTGCCATCCTTCTTCTTAACAAATAGAACTGGAGCACCCCAAGGAGAAGCACTGGGTCTGATAAATCCCGATCTAGGAGCTCTGCAATTGATCCTTCAGTTCTTTTAGCTCAGCCGGGGCCATACGGTAAGGGGCCTTGGATATAGGTCCAGTTCCAGGAACTAATCAATAGAGAACTCGACTTCCCGATCAGGAGGTAAATTAGTCAAATCATCAGGGAAGACATCAGGGAATTCTCGAGCTATGGAATATCCTCCAACTTGGTCTCTTCCTGCTGAAGGTCCTTGACTACAGCAAGAAATCCTTGACCACCACTCATCAGATACTTTCCAGCCTGCATGCTGATATGAACACTGAGGCTAGGTGTTTCTGACCACCAATAAAACTGAATTCAGGCTGGCTTGGAATTTTGAAGTTGACAATCTTCCTGAAGCAGTCTACTGAAGCATGATAGGAGGCCAACCAATCCATTCCAAGGATAACATCAAAAACTTCAGTGGAAGGACAATGAGATCAGCATTCAACCTCCTATTCTCCAAGATAATTGGGCAAGATTTGCATACTGTGTCAACTTTCATAACATCTCCATTTGGAAGGCAATATGCAACTCTTGCTCAGAGGAATAGGTGTCAATGATGCATTCTTGTCAAGATAGATGTCAGATATGAAAGAATGCGTGGCACCCGGGTCAATTAAAGTTTGAGCATAAGCAGTACCTACTTTAATCATTCCTGGACATAAGTGTAATTTGTTTTAACATTAAGGATTGAACCTAACTTTAATTAACTGTCAATGCATTGCACTAGATAAGAATGTAATACTAGATATAATATTAAAGGGTATACCTGTCACCACAGAATTAGAGGCTTCAGCGTCCTGCTGAGTGAGGTTGAAGACCCTTCCCTGGGTCCTCGGTGGCTGCTGTTGATACTGCTGGCTCATTCCTTGACTTGAAGAAGGCTGTTGATCCTTCCAAAGGGACAGGTAGCAATCTTGTGATCAGTTTTCCCACAGACAAAGCAGGCACCAGTCACTCTGCGGCAAGGCTTTCCAGGGTGGGAGTTACCACAATGAATGCAACGAGTCTCCTTATTCTGTGGTTCAGCTGGGGCTGATGTGCACCCTTCTTCTTGGCCTGAGCAGAGGATTGGCCAGAATAGGCCCTTTTCTCTTCTTCCGCAGCTCCCAATCCTTTTGAACACATTCATATCCCTCTCAATCACCAAGGCCTTATTCACCACAGCACTAAGTGAGGAGCTCAAATGCATTGACCGCTTGCCTCAGTCTGGGTCGCAGTCCCTCAGTGAATCTGGTGACCTTGGCCATTTCATTGGTCACAATATTTGGAGCAAAACGGGCCAACCTGGTGAATTCAGCTTCATACTGGGCCACAGAAAGATCCTTTTGCTCCAATTTGATAAACTCTGATTCCATCTGTCTCTGTACACTCCTGGGAAGTATTTGTCGAAGAATATCTCTCTAAACTCTCCCAAGAAATAATCTGTCCATCCCGACGCTGCTCCTCAACTAACCACCAATCATAGCTTCTCCCTGGAGAAGGTAGGTGGCAAATCTGATCCGCTCCATCTCCTGACTACCATGGGCCATAAAAGCCTTCTCCATCTCGCATCCACCGCTCAGCATCAACAGGGTTGGTGGATCCAGAGAAAGGGGCAGGGGCAAACTTCTTGAAGTCTGCAAAGCTGCGGCCAACCCCTATCCAGGATTGAGATGGAGTAGGCTGGGTCTGTGGAGCAGTAGAGTCGGGCTGAGTCTGTGGAACAGGAGGGGAGGCTGTGTCTGCAGCAGGCTGAGTGGACAAGGCCTGCAGAATCTGATGCTGCAAGTCCCGCATCGACTGCGCCATACCCGAGAGAACCTGAAGCATCTCGGTCTGGAGTCGCTGCTGATCAGTCCCGACTGAATTGGCAGGGGCAGCACCTCCGGTGGCTTCCAACCTCCCGGTTGGCCAGCATTACCAACCTGGGAACCTCATCATTTTGTGACTTCTAGTGCGACGTGCATTCTTTCTCCTGATAAATTAGTTGTAATTAATATCATTGTAAACATTAATTGTTAGGCTTTCAAAGCATAATATCTGAAATTCCTTAAATTTATAATTGTCTCAATGTCATTCTAGTGTTTTGCCTAAAGTGTCATCATGTATATGTCCCTAATGTCATAACCTGGCTCTGATACCACTAAAGCTGTCACGCCCCAGTCCCAAAATTTGAGCTAGGGTGACAACCCGCCGCATGCCAGGCATGCAAGGCGTCTCGAACTTCATCACATAAATCAATATAAAGCAAAAATTCAAATCCATGATTTATTACAAACCATAATTATCAGTCTTGGGCTACCTGCCCTACACACAAGCAATCTGAACTAAATCAAATGGAACTAAGTTTATTTAATAGAAGCTCCGTCTATCCCAATTATCCTTCTTCATTCCTGAGGCTCTGAAAAACATTGTGAGAATTCTATGAGCTCACACTCAATAAGTAAGCCTAATATAATTTCAAATTTTATTTATCATGCTATCATATTCATGTCATCAGATCAAATAATTTGAAACTTAATTAATAATACTAGAAATATGCGATGTAAACAAAACACTGTTTATACTGTCATTGTTTTTCTTTATGTGTCCCACGGCCCTACAACACTCATCTTGTGTATCACTCTTAAATATCCCCTAAGAGGAAGGGTCCTGGTACCAGTATTCTATCATCTGTCATGTGATAATATCATGTGATAATCTGTCATATCATAATCTGTCATATGAGAACCGGCGACACATAAAGTTTTACTGTCATTATCATAATTACATATTATCATCGATAGTAACAACATAATTTTGCAAGATTAACATAATTACATTTAACTGTAAGTTCATAGTTTACAAATTAAATAATTTATAAAATTATAATACTTGACTTACTTACCACAGTATGCAAATTCCAATTGATAACCCAGCTAATTGGACACCTGGGAACCTACAGTATCATTTTTCATTATTAAATTTCTAAAATCTGAATTATAAAATGATTCTTAAACTCTACCCAAACCACTTCACGGGCCCAACTTTGGCTCGAATATCTCTCAATGTATATACCCAAATAGGGAAACAAAATTATCCCCAGAAACTAGAATCAATCCTGATTCGGGCCATATATTTACTTTGCCATTCTCGGCCCGATACAGGGCCCAAAATGCCGTTCAAACAAGGCTCAAAAACGGCCCAACAGGGCCCAAAGACTGACGGCCCAAACGGCCCATCAATCTCTATCACCCAGCTCCTCTGTTTCGAAACAGAGGAGCCGAGAGCCGTGCCGGCGGCCAGGGCGCGCCAGCCAAATTGGAGGTGGTCCGGCCACCGTTGGCCGGACCCGGCCGGCCGCCGCCACGGCCGACCTCTTCCCCCCCTCTCTCTCATCAATTTCTCTCCATTCTCTCTTTCTCTCTTTCGTCTTTCCGCGCATCCTTCACGGTGTCAGCGTCAATTCCGGCCAAATTGGCATCGGTCCGGCCACCGTTGGCCGGACCAGAGCTGGCCACCGCCGCGGCCGGCCTCCCCTCCTTCTCTCTCTCCCCAATTTCCTCTTTCTTCCTCTCTTTCTCTCACTGTCTACTGGCCACGAGGCGTGCCGGCGGCACGGCCGGCCACCATGGCTGGCCGGACCTCCACCGGACGCACGCCCGTCGTCGGTGGAGGTCGCCGACCAAGGCTCAGGCCCGGCGAAGCGGCGAGCACGCCGCCGGGCCCGAACCAAGGATCGGACGCCGGCAATCCTTCTTCCCAGGTGGCTTCTCTCTCCCGTCTCAACTCTCTCTCTCTCTCTCTCCTTCGGCACCCCACCGACGCCGCCCCGGTGCCGATGGGGCTGTCGGCCAGGGCTCAGGCCGGCGAGGCGGCGGGCACGCCGCCGGGCCTGAACTCGCGTCGACACAGGGAAGGGACCGGGTTTCCTTAATCCGATTCCTCCCTGTCTCTCTTTAACTTTCTCTCTAACTTTCTCTCTCTCCCTCCTAGGCATAGATAGAAGACTTACCAGGAGCAGATGCGTGCACGATGATGATGGGAAGGAGGCGTTCGCGGATGATGGGAAGGAGGTTCGGTGATCCTTTAAGACGATGCAGAGTCCTCAAATCAAGGGACTCTATTAATTAGAGATATTTGAAATTCAAATATTTGAGTCTATCATCACGATTCGTGATAACTTTCACGAGCAGCTGAGAAATCCAGGGATTACACTATATTTTATAAAACTTTTTGACACACGCATATATATTAATGCATATGCAGGTATAAGTTGTATTCATATAAAACTTTAAATCTCATGAAATAAGGTTGTTCTAATTTCTTCGTAGAACTGGCTGCTCCATTATTTCATTTCACCCTAATAATTGTTTCGATATAGCATCCTGAAACCTTTGTCTTACTTCCCTTCAATTTTTTTTTTTATTCTTTCTTCTTTCTTTCTTTCATCCTCTTGACATGGTACTACTGGCGCATACTCGTGCTCTCACACACATAATGACTACCTGCCTATTTTTGTAGAAACCGCTGAGGTAATCAAGTTCCATAATTTATATTAGATGTTCGATTGTCTATCCTTAATATCTCTTTCGAAGAGCAATTTAGGAACGGAGCAGTAGGATAGATCGGAGTGGCTGCTGACTCACGACGATTTAAGGCAAAAGAGGTCCATCCAAATGTGTACTTCATTAAACCTATTTATTATGGAATTTTAAAACCTATGGCCTCCACAAATCTACTTTCTTCCGCTCTTCCACCTCCTCTTTCCTCTACTGACGCACACCATTTTCCATGAAATGGTAACAAGACCGTTACAATTTTAGATTGAATTGATGGCTAACTTTTTTTAAGTAATGAAAAAAGGCCAAAAAATCATAGACCTTAAGTATAGTTCTTGGTGCATTGATTTTTTTTTTTTTTTTTAAAGGCAAGGGGATGCGAACGAGTTGGAAGTACGGAAGAACATGCAGCAACCAGTAATTCATCAGCTGCCAATATATTCATAAAAAGTCGAAAACGAAGAGACGAAGGTTTTGTATAATCTTTTAATTAAGGTATTAATTGGTAAAAGTATTAGGATCGATTGAATGTTTTTCTTTCATTGGTGAAGCAGTAGAAAAACAGATGTAGCATTGTTTCAAGGCAATGGCATGTGACATGAATTAAACGTGAATTAAACCCACGTACCATCTTCCCTCACCCAAAAACGAGGTGGTCAACATTTATATTTCCAGCTGGAACGAAGAGGACAAAATTCCAGCATTGCCAAAAATCAGACATCCTTCGTAGTATCTCCTGGATTCTTGGCAATGATGCTTTTGTGACGTTGCTTATGATTCTTAGATCGCTGACTTTCCTTTGTCTCGATGGCTACTTTCGTCAGCACTGATATTCCTCTTGATATGCGAGTTAGTGACCTCACGGTGCCGGATCATTCCTCATGATCTACTCCTCTGTTATCCCGCTTCTTTGGCGAGGAGCTTATGCGACGTATAGCTGCTATCCCTCTTTCTCCTGGGCACTCCCCCGGTATCAGGGTTTGGAGACGGTCCGGTATTCTGAGTGCTCCCATCAGGGACATCATCAAGATTTACCGTGCTTCATCCCGACGTTAACAGACATGACTTAGATTTGGCGTCTTCCCATTCATCCCAGGGTTCGTCTTTTTCTATGGAAGATTGCTCGGAATTGTCTCCCTACTTGCTCGGTTCTTTCTAGACGTGGCATGGGGATTCAGTCTACGTGTCTGATATGCGGTATTGAGGAGGAGGCGGTGGATCACGCCATCTTCACTTGTCTCAGAGCTCACCACATTTGGGAGATCGCTAGTGTCAAGCCTTGGGCTGTCGCCTCTTCTTCTCTTTCATTATCTTTCTTGGACTTGATCAAGCAGGATGTTAGGAGAGGGTGCAGTAAGCAGGGCGCGACGAGGGCCTATATTGCTTACCAGATATGGTTATCTCGAAACCGGATTGTCTTTACTCAGTAGCCTACTCCGTCCTTTAGGGTTGTCCGGACTGCCGTGTCCCTATCTACTGAGTATACATCCCATCGTCTTGGTTGTGATTTTGATAGCCCTGGCCTCTGGGATTCCCATGCTGCCCCGGCAGCGCACCGGAGAACGGTCTTTATTTCTTGGGAACCCCCCCTCCAGGGTTTATCAAATCAACTTTGATGAGAGTGTCCGAGGCAGATCTGCTGGATCGGGTTATGTCATTCGGGATCCTGTCGGTACTATGATTGCTGCTGGGGGATTTGGACATCTCGATTCGTCAGTGCCGCTTGCAGAGCTTTATGCTGCATGGGCTGGTGTCTCCTTTGCTATACGCAGTCTCCATGCCCGTCGTCTTATTCTTGAGGGTGATGCTCTCACGGTGATTCGATGGCTTCGCCAGGATCATTGTGCGCAGTCGCCCACCAACCCTTTGATCTCTGAATTCGTTCTCTTCTTCAGGGGGTTCACAGTATACAGATTAGCCACATCTTCAGGGAAGCCAACTCAGCGGCTGACTGGATTGCCGCTAGAGTTGCTGATCATTCTAGATTCTGGTGCTGGAAGCCCGGTGAATGGTGTCATCCTGGTCTGAACTTAATATTGTATTCTGATAGTGTGGGTCTGAGTCACCCTAGAATGTGTGATTTCCGTTTGTACCAAAAAAAAAAATTAGAAGATTTTAATTGAAGGACCGGGGCTCGCTTGACCCACCCATGTGGAGTTCTTCTCTTACAATTTTTGGTGCAAGCGTAGCCAAGCTGAGCCTCATTGAGTTAATGGTTGGCTCAGCTTAAAATTTAATTTATAGCCTAAACCTTTGAATCATACTTTAAAATCTATTTGGATTTGCTATTGATTTGATTATTGTTCAACAACTATTTCACATCATTTTTTATCAACAATTTTCAACAGTCACTTAAAAAATGCTTCGGCAGTAGAGCGTTAGTTCACATACTCTTAAATCTATGACGAGCGCTAATTATAATTCAAAAGGCTTTAGTTTAGTGCTCTCAGAAGCAAATAATTAGCCACCAAAGGCACGAAGATTCAATTGGCTTGGAGTTTGGTGAAAATACAAAAATTTATAAAAAAAATCTAGATTAAAAAAAAAAGGAATTGAATTAGGGAAAGAAACAAGTACGCAGGTTGCATAAAAAATTAAGTAATATTGTGAATAAAGAATACCACAGCAAAAAAATTGAAAACTTAACCAATATTTGATCTAGTAATTTCCCTCAAATTTGTTGTGAATAATTAGTAAACAAATCATAAAATATCGAACTAGCTGACTTTGTTTTGTAACTCCAAATTTCTTACAAAATAAATTCTCTAGTGAAGAGTTGGTGAAATATTGAGGTGTTTCTTGACAACTAACCAAAAAAAAAAATTGTTCTTGACACTCTTAGGACGCATTTGGTTCACCATATGATTGGAGTCTAATTTTATATCCGAAAGAGTAAAGATTAGATTCAAATACGAAAAGCCTCATTATTTCATATCAATAAACGAGATTGGCAAACCATAGCAAGCCCTCAATGCCCACGCGAGAGAAGCTTGTTCAGCTACTGTGACATGGGCCTAAAACGGGCATTTGAGACGTCGGTAAGTGCTTCGCTTTGCCGTTTGCCTGAAAACGCTTCGATAAAATCGAAGAATGAGGCAATTCAACGTGTGCCCATCATGATCACCGACTTATATCTGTCGTCCACAAGCAAATATATATATATATAATATTTTTAAAAAAAATCTAAAAGGTATGTGTAATACAAAATCATTGCCATCACTACACGAAGACTGTAAAATGTTCCCATTTTTTCCTAAAATAAATCTTAAGACCTTTTTTATATTTTATTGTTAATTATAATTATAGCTTTATTTTCATATATAAATATATTTGATGTAATTAATTATTGTAAAAATATAAATATAGAAATGGCAATTGCCCAATTGATCCTGACTGCAAAGATGGTGATAATTATTGTTTTTATTATTTTTATATAATATATTTAATTTAGTTAATTATTTTAAAATATAGATATAGAGATAGAAATAAAACAATTGATCTTGATTGTGAAAGTGATGATAATAGTAATAGAAATGTGAAAGCAAAGATTTTAGTAATGATAATAATGATGTGATGAATGAAACAAAAAATTAATATGATTACATTAAGGAAGATATATTTGATGTTGTAATGAAAATATCAATAGTGATGATGACAAATAATAATAATAATATAATAATAATAATAATAGTAATAGTAATAATGAAAGAGATAGTGGTAGTGGTAAAAAATTTTAATTAAAAACAAAAAATATATTTTTCTCAAAATAATAAATATAATTTTATGAAAATATCAAATATAATATTTTTTGATTTTTTTGAAAAATAGAAGGGTCCTTTATGAGCCACAGATATCGACAATTCAAGGGCGAAGAAGGGTGGGGTAGTGTTTTAAAGAGGGGGGAAGGCCTTCGAATTGTCATCAAGAAAATATATGTTGTTGATGTTAGATCATCCTCTTTGAATGTTATGAGCATTCGGTCACCTTCTTCAGCATGCCAAGGATTCTTTGATTGGCTTCGCTCGATCGAGAGCCTACAAAAAGTCTTGGGAACTGAAGATTCTGCTAGGAACCCTTCGATGCTCAAGTCAATGCTATGTGCAATAATCGTGAGCCTTAGAAAGCTCGAGAGAAAGAAAGGCTTAGAGAAGTGCTCTCTATGTGAACGTATAAGGGCTTGAGTGCCTTACTTGGGCTTAGTTTGGCTTACCTTGTCGGGGTCCCTCTTACCCAATTTATAAAAGCTTGGAGCTTGTAAGACTTGAGGTATATCCATCTGTCAGAGCATTTATGGCAAGGGTGGCAACAGTGGGACTTGCCTCCTTATGGCATATCAGAGCTAGCAAGCCATATCCATCCAGTATGAGTGGCTGCAACGAGTTGGTGGACCAAGTCCCATCAGGCATGGGAGGCCGTAACAGAGTTGGTAGGTGTCGCTTGATTTGGACAACTGCTGTAGGTTGTTGCAGGCTTGCAAAACATGGACAACCATTATGGCATTTGCCAGATATGTTCCCCATGTCGCACATCTGCTATCGTGTATGATCAATGGCGAGTGATGAAGTCAGGCATGTGGGCCCCACAATGAGTCCTATCTAGGTGACCATTAAAGCGCTACCTGGATACGTTATTGGCTTGGTTTTTGTTTTCTTAGGCTTAGGCCAAGGATGACTGACCGAAGCCGAGTCTGAATCTGACTGACCAAATTCGAGGCTGACTTGCCAAGTCTGATTGATCGAGTCTGACTTGCCAAGGCCGAGGTTGACTAACCGAGTCTAACTGCCAATGCCAAGGCCAATGCTGGGATCGGTGCTAAGACCGACGGATCAAAGCCGAGGCCGACAAAGGGTTCGATATGAGTGCAATCACCATTGCCCATGGAATTTACTGGCCCCATCATATGTAGTTTTTCAATGATACAAGAAAAATAACATTTGCGGGAGACCTTTTGATATAGACTTGATACGGAAGACCCTTTGATATAGACTTGATACATAAGGCATAAGAGAACCTTAATGCGGAGATGATTAGAGGCAAATAGAGAGGGTAACAGTTTCTCTACCACAGCAATTAGGGGTGCAACTTGGGTCGGGTTCAACCCGAACCCTGCCCGTAGAACCCGATTTGCAGCAGTACTCAAACTCTAATTTGCTTAACCCGAACCCGAAGGATCCGGGTTGAACCCGGACCGATTTACAACTTGGGCCGGGTTAGGGTTGCAGTCAACCCGAACCCGAAAAAACTCGAACCCGCAAAGCCACAAGCAGCAGGCCCACTGATATTGTGGAAGTGATGATTTAGCCTTGTTTGTTAGGTTTAAAATATGTAGAGCTGACAATAGTTTTGTGGAAGTGATGATTCTTAGTATGAACATTCCATCAGAATCTTCATTACCTTTTAAAATGAGCAATATACCTTTAACCATTGCATTTTATCATGTAATGTTGGTGGGCCAAACTAGTATCTTTATTTTTTTTATTATCTTCTTTGAGACATTTATAACTTCTAATATGAAATTTGCCAAAATTTTATAAAAGCATATGAGAAGAGGTGATGAGCAGAAAACTAAAACATCTTGGAAATGGGTGATGAGTAAAAATTAGAGAGCTTTGGATGTCGAATGCAATCTCGCTACTTCAATATTTTCTGCTTCCGAAGGATAAAGGTGACTTCATCAATACATATGGTGGCTATTATAATGTTATGCAACATTTGAATTACTTTGAATATGTTTTGGTTTAAGAATGTACTTTTTTTTGTTTAGTCTATATAAAATATGTATATTTTTAGATATATAATTTGAAATGTGAAGCTTGTTCGTTTCAAACTTCAGCTTGTTTGTACAATATAAAGCTTGTTTGTTTCAAACTTTAGCTTATTTGTGCAATGTTAAGCTTGTTTGTTTCATATTGTCATTTTTTTTTTTTTCTATCAACCTGAATTTCAATCCGAAACTCAATCCGAACCCGATTTTTAAAAATAGGGTTAGGATTGAGGTTTTACAAATAGGGTTAGGGCCAGGGTTGATATTTTATAAATAGGGTTAGAGTTGAGGGAAACCCAAATTTATGAGTCCGAGTTGCACCCCTAACAGCAATCCATTCGGAAAGGAACTAGAAAGAGGAAATATCGTTTTTCTTTAATTTGATGCTACTGTTACATACTTCTCCAAACAGCTCACGCATTCCTGATCTCCACAAGGTAACACAGATACAGCTCTCTTCTCCCTAAGAGATTTGAGACCAAGTAACGAAATTATTACATAACATAATAAATGGATGAGACAAATGATAGCTAAAAACAAGCATCATGGACCAGACCAGAAGAGAGATGGCAGCGGCTTAAACAATGTAATTATTGGGACCATGTAGATGGATATTTTTATCTAGGCAGTGCCTTTCTCCCACTTGAGGTGCTTCACCGCCTCCCAGGTGAAGTCGGAGTCATCCCTGCCAAAATGCCCGTAAGCCGCCGTCTTCAAGAACCTGCCGTTGCCACCCCTCTTCAGGTCAAGGTTGATGATGATCATCCCAGGCCTGAAATCAAAGTTCTCTTTCACAATCTTCAAGATCTCTTTATCAGGGATCTTGCCTGTGCCATAGGTATCCACAAACACAGAGAGGGGCTCTGGAACACCGATGGCATAAGATACCTGGACAATGCAGCGGCGAGCGAGCCCACTGGCAACAATGCTCTTGGCCGCCTGCCTTGCAATGTAGGCACCACTCCGATCAACCTTGGTGGGATCCTTGCCAGAGAAGGCACCACCACCGTGGGCTCCCCAACCACCATAAGTATCAATGATGATCTTGCGGCCAGTGAGCCCTGCATCACCATGAGGTCCACCTATGACAAAACGGCCAGATGGGTTGAGGTGAAAGATGGTCTTCTCATCAAGGTATCGCTCAGGGATGATGGGCTTGATGACATGTTCCTTGAGATCAGCGGCGATCTCATCGTTGGTAACGGTCTCGTCATGCTGGGTCGAGATTAGAACGGTATGGACACGGATAGGGACCCTGGCACCGTTGTCATTGCGATATTCAACAGTCACCTGGGTCTTGCCATCAGGCCTCAGCCAGGAGCAGGTGCCATTCTTTCGGACCTCAGTGAGGCGAGAACCAAGCTTGGTGGCGAGGACGTGGCTGAGGGGCATCAACTCTGGGGTCTCATCAGTTGCGTAGCCAAACATATGACCCTGATCGCCAGCACCAATCTCCTCAGGGCGCTTGGTGAAATGGCCATGAACACCCTGAGCAATGTCAGGAGACTGCTGCTCAATGTTGACAAGCACCTTGCAGTGATCGGCATCAAGGCCAACATCATCGGATATGAACCCAATAGAACGGCAGGTGTCACGGACAATCTTTTCATAGTCGACATTGGCCTTGGTGGTGATCTCTCCAAAGACCATGACCATGTTCGTCTTGGTGCAGGTCTCACAAGCAACCTTGCTGTCAGGATCCTGCTCTAGGCAGGCATCAAGAACAGCATCTGATACCTGATCGCAGAGCTTGTCAGGGTGTCCCTCATTCACAGATTCAGAGGTGAAAAGGAAGGTGTCGGTGTTGGCCATCTGAAGCAAACAGCAAATTGAAAGGCCATTATTAGTATCCAGGGACACATAATTAGTCACTCTGAAATGCTAACTGCCTCATCTATCATAAGTCTGTAATTGTATATTACAAGGACCACAAAATCACATATATAGACCTAAAACATGAAAATACTACCATATTCATTTTCATACATTTTCCTAGTACTTCAATCACATCCTTTGGGAGCCAGTGTTGGCACACTTTAGACAAACATCTAACAATTGAAACCAATTTAGACTAAACTACAAAATAAATTTCTAATACAATACATTGTACTTTACATGCAGGTCACTGATTTTAAAAATAAGTATCACAACCTAGAAAGTTAGCCAAAAATATTATTTAGATTTTTTGACCATATATATATACCCAATATCTATTTGGTGCATAACCAATATATTACTAAACACAAGCCAACATAGTCTCTTGCATTAACTAAACATCTGTTGGTGACAAATAACCTCGTCAGAATTTGTGAAAACTTTGGCATGGAAACCGCTCATAACTGATCAAAATAAGTAAACCATTCAATATCACTCAGGCATGCATGTCCATGAGAAGGAATTAATGCACATGAAAGCAGTCTGGAATGATTCTATGCAACTAGTCCATTGACCAAGATACGAAGGAATAGAACAGAGGATAAACCCTTGCGTAATCTTTTAGCAAAGTTGCTTCCACCCGAAGTTTAGTGGGGCACAAAATCGGGAATCAGAATCTTTAAAATTGGAGCACAAAGAGTTCTAGAAGAATTTATAAGATCAGGAATCGGAATCACATAATATAAAAGTAAGGTCGAATCACATCTTGAAGGACTTCGGTTTAGATAGGATCCAAGTAAGGTCGAAACACTACAAGAAGTAGAGGGAAGATCTAGGTCAGAAGAATCTCAAAGCTTGCAGAAGACAAAGGAAGAATTAGGTACACATTTTAAAGCAACATCTTATAGTGGAAGCTAGGGCAGATCTAGCAGCTAAAATGATCTAAAAGCAAACAGGAGTAATACGCATATAAGTTCGTGAATGAAGAGTAATTTAACAACAAAAAGGCTATAAAGATTATTAAGAATGAATCGAAGGCATGTGGATCTAGCCAGTGGGAAGATTCGATTACAACAAAGTCAAGCGTCAGACTCACACAAAGGGGTTGTTTTAATAGGAGGAGGAAAAGCAAAAGGACAAAACATCGAATAAAGTTCAGCCACCAAATTCCTGAAATAAGAGAGAAAAGTTTTACAAGCATTTTACAACTTGCAAATAGCTCTGAGATCCAAGAATTTAGCACAAAGCATTTATTGAATGCTATAATTGCCAAATAAACGGATCTCATATAACTAATAGTTACTTGAAACCGAGACAAAACGACATCCAACAAATACATCAAGAACAATTTTAACACCAAAAAATCCAAAGTATCAAGCTAGATCCAGCTACATAATAAACAAAACAAGACCTGCCAACTGTGCCAACAATCTACCTCTGTTTCAGACTGATTAAACACTAAAAACCACAAATTCACCAAAATCCAAACGACCTAACCTTGGCAAGCCAAACAATCACGATATCGGGCAACGAAAAACACAATCTTTCCACGAAATCTGTCCAAATCTAAACAACAATGATCAAAATCAGAACCAACGGAATCAAGACCACGAGACAGGAACTATCAAATAATACTTCAAGTTCAGGGAATGAAGAAAGATCTAGCAACCTAATTTAACAACAAACAATCCAATCCAGGAATTTCCAGACAACGAAACAGAACAGGCCAAGCTTCTTCCAAAGAAAACGCACAAGAAAGCGCCAAGAATCCGCATAACAGCCCTAAAAACAACTAAATGTACCAGATCCAGCCATTTCAAGGGGGAAAAAAAGAGTCAAAAAATCACTGAAAAAACAAAAACTCCACGGAGTCGTCCCAGATCCAGTAGGAAAGAACACAATCGATTGAAATCAGAAAGAAACAAAAGAAAATTCAAAATATAAAAAATCAAAGAACAGGACTCAATCCCCATTACCTAAATAAAAAAGAGAAACAACGGGAAACTCCTTACCTTCGGAGTAAGATAGAGAAGAAGGAAGGCACCAGAGTAACACTTGTTTCGCTGTTGCTTTGCTCTGGGCCTCGGAGGGGACGCAAGGTTTGGAGAAGAGCCTCCTCTAATATATAGACGAGCGGCGACCCGGCAACGCGCTTTCGACCGCTCTTCCCAAGTGCGATCCAAATCCGAGCGTTCGCGGATCCTTCGACCCGCGTGATCTCCTCCGTCGGATCCAGCGCTCGCCTCTCTCGCGGGAGTCGGTGGCGGACAGCGGCCCTGGTGGCCCGGGGCCACCGGGCCAGTAACTCACCAACCGCGCCGGGCCCCACTAAACCCGAACTGCATCGGACGCGGCTCCGCTCTATTGGCTCCGACCCGCCAGTCAAGTTGATGATTAATTGGACCCCACTTGCATGCTCCCAATTTGTTGCTTGTAGTCAAATACGGGTGCGCTACGCACCATCTACATATATTAATTATTATTATTTTAATGAGTTGACACGGCTTCTCAACCTAAGAAAATAAGCTACCGTTCATAAAGCACGTGGTATAATTTGAATAGATTATTTAAAATAAATAACTATGTTAGGTTTGTATTATAATGGTAATCTATTTTATAGCAATAATCCGGATTACCTCATAAAACGTAATTCAGATTACGAAAAAAAAAAGGGGTTATTTATATTATCAAAAATATTATAATCTAATAAATTTTTTTTAACTAAACTATAAAATTAATCTCTTCACTTTGTTTCTTGAATTTTAAAAAATTATAAAAATAATTTTTTATTTTTTATTTTATATCACTTTAATCCCTAAGTACACGTGGCATGCAAATGATAAAAATAAATTTAAAATCATAATTAACTCATTAACACATTATTTAATAATTTAAAAATATTAAAAAAAATAAAAATAATCTCTTTCAGCTTGGATTTGTCTTAATCCATGAGTGCTTACGTTCCCACTGTGCTCCCTTAAAGCAAATCATGGCGATAAAGATTATTTTTATTTTTTTTATATTTTTTAAATTATTAAATAATGGGTAAACTAGTTAGTTATGGATTTTAAATTTATTTTTGCTACTTGGATGCCACGTGTGCCGCTATGAATTATGCAACCTAGAATAAAAATAGATGGAGTCTTTTCTATCTAACGGTAGGGATTAAAGTGATACAAAACAAAAGGTTTAGGATTATTTTTATAATTTTTTAAAGTTTAAGGACCAAAATGATATAACCTCCTAAGTTTTTTCTTTCATGAAACAAAATTATCCCCTTCTTTTTCTCTTTTCTCTAGTTTCTGCTGTTCTTTCCTTCGAATAAATTATTTCAGCTTTATTTTTTGATAGTCTTTCCTTCTTCCGCTACAGTATTATCCGTTGTACTTTACTAATCCAAACTCTTACCATGCCTTCTCCTGCCTTTTTTTAGCTCAAACATGTGAACATGGACCTCCTCTCTTTCCATGCTCTTCCTTTGATTGTAGCCATATGTCAAATAGAAAAAGAAAAAAATAAAAACAAAATATATCAATTATTCTATTAATCTTAATTAATTAATTATATATATATATATATTATTAAAAAATAAATTATTTTTAAAATAGAATAAATAAATTATGGTAATTGAAAGTTCAAGAATAAAAAAAATTGAGTAAATGTTTGAAGATTAAAAATATATTTTAATCTTTAAAAATTTAAATATAGTATCTTCTAATTATATATAAATACTTTACATTTTTATGTTGATACAATTTGTCTAAAAAGAAATATACATCTTTCAAGTTGATAAGCTAAATAATATAAAATATTTTAAAGATAATTACTCTAAATATCCACCTTCTTCAACTAGCATCCTTTTAATTTATTTTTTATTAATTATTTTCTTTTATAAACGATTGAAATATTTCTTTTTTTTTATGATATCCATGTGTTTAACCTATACTATTTATATATCTCTTTAGTTTTTATAATATAAGATCTTAAAATATATTATGAATAATTTTTCTTGACATCAACTCATTAATTTGTATTTAATATTTTTTTTCTATGACCCTTGAATGATATAGACTTTTTTTTTACCGGCATGCATCAATATTTTTTTAGGCATTGTCATTTATAAATGCAAGTTTTTTCAAACCAAATATAATAGTATATAAATTAATAGATTTGATTTAGGACTTTTTTGAGAATTTGATGTTATATGGCTGATAATCTTTTTGTCATACTAAACACAATAATCAATATTATTATAACATTACCTATGTATACCAAAGTAATCAATATTGTGGAAATCTATCTTTTAGGTAATCCATATTACTATTCAGGATTGCCTAGCGATCTACCAAATACAACCCAACTTCTGTTTGGATCATCCATGCATCTACTGAATCATCCCAAATAATTAAATATTATTTCATATGTTGCAAATATTATTACCACATTAATTACTAAAAATACTTTAGCATAACTAACATGCACAATAGCAAATTTATTAGGAATCATGTCTTGTAATCGTACCATCTAACCTAATATCTTATAATTCTATGACCAATATTTGAACATTATTATCTCCCATTTTTCTACCATGCTCTCAACCATTATTTGCCCTGTAACATCCAAAACAAAACTCTATTTAGAACTTATGCAGGATATATTTTTGTTTTTAAAGCAAATATTCTCACTAACTTTTGTTTTTATTGCCTATAATTGCCTATCAATGCATAGGCACTTTTAACATGCTATTTAAAATTCTCAATAGCAAACTCATTCACGATAATTTTGCCATAAAATTGTATCTTGTATTTATTATTACTAACCACTCGATAACATAGCAAAATTCTTTATCATATATATTTGCTTTACTCTTAAAGTTCTATAAAATTGATGCGCCAAACTCCTTTACTTGTAGCATGAACTTAGTTAACCTATAGTATATAAATGAATATATTTTAAAATTTATAAATAGTAAACAAATAATAAAATTTTTAAAACATCAATTGCCACAAATTAAAAATAACTCCAAACCTTCTCATCAATAAGAGCCATATTTGTGCATATTAAATCTTTCAATTTCACAGATTAATGACATCCAATAATCTCAATATTCTGACTTTAATTTTTCAGTAATTTCTTTTATTAAAAAGACTCGCAATGAAACAATATGTTTGACTTTTACGGGTTTCTTAATGTTTGCATAAATAAAAAGAAAATACCATTAGAGCTAATAAATAACAATGAAAAGTTGCTCAAAGAAGTTTATATCAAATAAAATTTCTCAAGTCTTAAATCGAAAAAACAATCTTATCATTTTAAAATCAAAGAAATACTTTTATAAACACATACTCATAACACATTATCTTGCTAATGTCCCATTATATAAGCATATAACATCATAAGGAAATAAGCATATAAATACAGTAATTCCAAATTAAAATAAGTAAAAAGATAGGTAAATAAATTACATTTACGAACAACAATAATTCAAGTCGAAAGCATTTATAAATCAATTTTTAGTTTGCTTGGTCTTCATATCTGCACAATTAGGCTAGACGGGCATTGGAATTTGAATTCCTAAGGTTGAGACATCCTCATTTTGAATTTCAATAGGTTATGATGCTTATTACTTAGATGAATTAATTCCAAATCAAAATAAGTAAAAAGATAGGTAAATAAATTACATTTACGAACAACAATAATTCAAGTCAAAAGCATTTATAAATCAATTTTTAGTTTGTTTGGTCTTCATATCTGCACAATTAGGCTAGACGGGCATTGGAATTTGAATTCCTAAGGTTGAGACATCCTTATTTTGAATTTCAATAGGTTATGATGCTTATTACTTAGATGAATTAACCAAATAAGACTGCTTAAGAAACTATTCATGGCACACCTAGAAATGGGCAACGGGCCGTGCCGCTCTTGGACCGACATGGCTCGGCACGAAACGGGCCGTGCCGGCATGATCCATTAAACCGTGCCGTATCGAGCTCGAAAAAAGGATTTTTTGAGCCCGGCATGGCATGACCCATGATGGGCCTGGGCCGGCCCGTCGTGCCGACATGGCACGGCCCACATGAGCCTGGGCCATATCGAGGCCTATCAGGACCTAATTTTTTTAAAAAAAATTAAATAAATTAAAAAATTATTGAGAACAAAGGAATTTATTAATATGATGCCACCTTAATGGTGGGGGGTTTGGCATAGACCCCTACCAGTTTATTAATTTAAAATTAAAATGGTATATGAAGGGAGGGGGGCTAGACCTGACCTTCAGAATACAATAATAAAGGAGAAAAAAATAAAGATGACTTAATTTAATAATTAAAAAATATATATTATTAGAAGTGAAACCTATATAAAAAGTGAAACCTATATTATTAGAAGTAAACTCAATTCAAGCCTCAGGAAGACATAAGGCCCATACAAAAGGCCTTGTTAAAAAGCACACTCTATGCTCCAAGAGCATTAATCTCAGCTTCTTTTATGTTAAAAAAGACATTGTGCATCGATCTTCAGTGCATAGAGCGCACATCGGATGCGTGGCATTTGCAAGTCTGATCCTCAGGCTAGTCCATAAGGTGATTCCTGGGCCTATTGTGCTCTCTGGCTGGTTTCGCTCAACAAGAGCACGGTTAACGTCAAGAGACCAAACTTTTTATCTGACTTATTCATGATGCGTACAGTGCACAGATGACCTAATCTTTCTTATAAATTTGAGTTTTCATGAGAATATCTAAACTTAGTAGGTCTTGTTCCTTTTTTTATTTTTTTTTCTTTTAATACCTTTAAATTATGAATAAATGGACAAAAGCAGAAGAGGATGCCATTCAAACATGCAGCACGCCTTAAATATAATAATGCAAATGTAACAAAAAAGATATATACTAGTAATGTATTACTACAAATGTGACTCACAAGTTATAGTCAATTACATACAATAGTTAGAACTAAACCTGCAGACTTTAACATAATTAGAAGATTAGACCAGTAGACAGTAGCTCAATGATCCAATAGATGAATCAATGGTTGAATAATATAAATAATCAAAAAAAAAAATAAAACAAAAAAAATAATTCGTAAGAATAAATAAAAATAGTTTTTTAATAATATTTAATTAATAATAGCTAAAAAAATTTAAATTTTTAAAATTAAATTATTTAAATTCTAAATATCTTCTGATGTACTGTGTCAAACATGGTCCTGTCACCTGACATGACATGGCTTTTGAGTTATAAACCGTATCAGGCCGAATTTTTTAGAAAATGAACCATGCCAAACGCGATCCATTTTCTAGGGCGGGACGGAGTGCCCATGTCTAGGCACACCACTCCGCCAAAGGCACGTGGCAATTGCGAGAACGGAAATTTTGAGTGCTTGAAAAACGTGGAATCAAAGCTAAAAAGACCACCGTGCTCTTCTAACCTCAACGTCGTTTTTTTTTTTTCTTTAATTTTTATTTTTATGAAAAAAATAAAAATAATCAAAGAAAAAATGGGAAAGGGGAGGGAAGAATCTTAGAAACCTTTCAACGATGAAAACAAAGGAAAAAAAAAAAATTTCTGCTCCATTCCTAAACTACTTATTTCTTTATTTTTAAATACACAACTTAATATTTAAATCCAAAATATCTACACTTGCTAAGTAGAGAGAGATTATCATTGAGCAAAATAAATTAATTCATGTTTTTATCAAAATTCTAGGACAAATTTAAATTGATTTCTTAGGGCTGACCCAGTCCAAGTTTGATCACAATCCATACACAACCCAATCATGACTACATTATATGTTAGCAAAATGTTGACCCGGAATTTTCCTACCTTTAAGAAAAATTTAGTTTAAGTTTCTGGGCCCTTGTTCACCGCTTACCAACCCTGTTCTGGTGTGCGTCATTTCTTCACCCATACAAATAACGTGTTGCGAAGTGTTGTTCGGAATATAAATAATTATTAATTAGAAAATCCGCCTCAATTCGCACAAAATTCCCATTCATGGACCCTAGAGTTCCACAAGGATGGTGACATGAGCTCTGTTAACGTGGAGCCCACTGTGAAAGTAAGAGCCCTGGTAGCTTACGTACGTCTCGATCATCGTATCAATTTCGTGCCCTAAATAATTCTTTTGTATTACGATGCCTCGCATTCAACATCAGCCAACTGATCCCTCGTGACAGGTTGCCTAATGGCGGGCCTTGCTCGTGACTTGACTAATGGTGGGTTGGTGGAGGTTTGGTGAGGTTAGAGAATATGATGCCGACTAGTAGTCGTATATAAATATTAAATACGACCCTATAGCAACCAACCGAGTGCCCTTTAATTTGAAAAGTCTTATTATTATTATTTGATATTATTATAAGTTCTTTAGTAGATGAGAACTAATCTATTGAATCTCTGCTGTTAATATCATAGTTTTATTTTTATTTTTTTTTTTTTTTTTTAGAGCAAGGTACGATCTCATGGATGTGGCTCACCGGTTCCACACTTTCCCTTCCCTATGGGCCACTTGAGTAAGCCTTTAGATTAAAGGGTAGGTCAGAAGAAAAAACAAAAGCAGCCACTGAATTGATTAACCAATATTAGGTAAGACTCCAAATCTGAGCTTGGTTTATACCTACCCGACTTTGTGGTTCATGTCATCGTTCACTTGGAAAAAAAGAAAAGGAAAAAAAAAGTCAACGCAATGGTCGTGTGCTACTAAAATTATTTGCGTTGATATATATGAGACTTTTGTTTGATGATATATTTCAGTAGTGGGATTTCTACATATCCTAATATTCTTGATGCAATGGTCATGTGCTACAATCAATCTGTTACGTTGAGTTTTGTTCTCTGGCTTGGGTGCGGCCTACGTTTGGATCTGGATTGTAATCTTCTGTTCGAATAAACCTACATGATAGTCTTCACATAAAAAGCATTGGGGATGACCTCTGTGGAAGACCTTTCGACGCCCAAGTCAATAGAAATTCAAACAGATGTGAGAAAAAGGCTCTTACAGAAGAGTCCCTCAAAAAATGGTCTCTTACAGAAAAGTTCCTCAAAATGGTCTCTCGAGGGCAAAAATCTGCTTGAGCTCTCGAGGGCAAAACTCTGCTTGAGCTCTCTTAGTTTCGAGTGAGCATACCTAAGAAAGCCTTAAGATAAGATATTTATAGGCTGCTGAAATATTGGCTGGGGCTATTATCTGACTTCTCGAGCATGTCTTTGGAAGTTAAAAATTGGCATGATTCGAATCTAATTCAAATCAAGTTAGTTACGAGGCTAGTAGGATTTGGATCATGTTTGTTATAACGATCGATGGCCAAGGAAGTTGATTGATGCTTCAAGAATCGGTTATTTGGTTATTTATAGGCAATAGGCTATATTTGGCTTTATTTCCTTCTTAAGGGTGCTGGGAGCTGATGTGATTGAAATCCTGCCAAATAATCAGAGATTTAAATTTTTGTTGATCGTGGTCGAGTAGGGATGGCAACGGCCCGAGGATGGACCGGGACAGTCTATACTGGTTCCCATCCCCATTAGGAAAAACATCCCCGTTTCTCGTCCCTATTAGAAAAAATATCCCCGTTCCCCGCCCCGTTAAGTAGTTATAATTAATGGGGCAGGGACGGGGATACCCGATCGGGCAACGGGTACCCACGGGGTACCCGTTTGCCCGTTTACATAAAAAATAAAATTATTTTATTAAATTAAAAATTAAAAAAAATAATTAGGATAAGATAGAATAAACACCAAAACCCATCGTTGATATTGATACATCTAACACATTAGCTTTAACATCGTAACAAACTAGATACATTAACTTTAACATCGAAACAAACCAGATAGGAAATGATCTATCAAATTCTATTTGCATTTCAAAAAGAGCAAGAAACGATGGAGTAGGTTCAAACTTCAGAACTTTAGATTGGCTGCGTGAAAGAAGAAGAGCAAGAGACGGTGCGCAAGAGTCGCTAAGTCATTATGGGTAAACGGGATGGGGCGGAGAATACCGTCCCCGAGCCGTTTACCCATTTAGCCGTTAACGAAAAATCCCCGTTACCCATTAAGCCATTTAAAATGGGGATTTCCTGCCCCGTTAAAAATGGTACCGGCCAGATAAATGAGGAAACGGAAAAATTGTTATCCTAGGTCGGAGGGTCATATTTGGCTCTTAATTCTCATTTCAGGAAGATTGTTCTTGTGCTACCGAGGTATGGAGATGGCTCGGTCTGCCGAGGTATGAGAATAGTATGGTCTTGCTGAGGCTTGGTCATGCCGAGATATGAGAATAGTTTGGTCTTGCCGAGACATGGCAATTTATCTTTTTCCAAACATGACATCTAGCAGCAAAAATCAAAAATGATCCTAACCTTTTTGTTATACGTGCAGATATGATGCAATGATAATTTACCCCGCATCAATTCTCAACTCATCTACGCCTTTTTTCAACTATATGGGATTGCTCCACTACTCTATTCGGACTAAATCGACATTCAAATTGCAAATAGTTATATCTTTTTTAATTATTTCTATTCATGTTAGTTTAGATCTATCTGTATCTCTATCCTTATCATTGATTATTAAAAGATCACTCTTTCATCTGAAGGTCTTTGTTGTATATGTCCAAACCACATAATCAATTTTTCTTATTTTATCTTCAATTGGAGCTAGTCCTATCATTTCTCTTCGATGTTTATTTCTAATTCTATCTTTTAAAGTTTTACCATATATCCATCTTAATATATGCATTTCTATTACATTTAATTTATCCATATATTGTTTCAGTATTGCCCAATACTCTGTTCCATATAGCATAGCTGGCCTAATAGCGATTTTATAGAATTTTTCTTTCAACTTTAATAGGATGCGTCGATCATACAATACTCCCGAAGCACTTATTCACTAAATCCATCATGCTTTAACTCTATGATACACATCTTCACCTAATTCACCTTCTTGTTGGGTAATTAATCCTAAATACCTAAATTTTTTACTTCTTGGTATTTTTTGGCATACAATCTTCACTATTTTTTCAATTGTATTTCTACTCATACTAAAGTTACATTTCATATATTAATTTTATTCTACCAATTTTAAAACTTTTAGGTTGTGTTTGATGAATCACTAAGCAATTTTGAATGGTAATATGGATTGCCTACAAGATAAATTAGCATAGCATAAATGCCAGGAATGTTAATTACTATGTTTGGTAACACAGATAATGGTAAAGTAATATTGATTATTATGTTTGGTATGACAAATAGATTACCAGCCATATAGCATCAAATTTCCAAAATACCCATAATCAAATCTATTAAAAATTCATATACTATTATATATTTGATTTGAAAAAACTTGCATTTATAAATGATAATGCCTAAAAAAATATTGATATATGCCATTAAAAAAAAGTCTATATCATTCAAGGGTCATAGAAGAAAATTATTAAATAAAATTAATGAGTTGATGCCAAGAAAAATTATTCATAACATATTTCAAGATCTTATATTATAAACACCAAAGAATATATAAATAGTTTAGGTTAGAGACATGGATGTTATAAAAAATAAAATATTTCAATCATTTAAAAACAATTAATGAAAAAAAATGAATTGAAAGGATGCTAGTTGAAGAAGGTAGATGTTCATAGTAATTATTTTTAAAATATTTCACGATCTTTAGTTTATCAACTTGAAAGATGTATATTTTTTTAGATAAATTGTGTCATCATAAAAATGTAAAGTATTTATATATAGCTAGATTTAAATTTTTTTAGGATTAAAATATATTTTTAATCTTCAAAAATTTACTTAATTTTTTTATTCTTAAACTTTCAATTACTATAATTTATTTATTATATTTAAAAATAATTTATTTTTAATAGTTTATTATATAAAATTAATTAAGATTAATAGAATAATTGATATTTTTTTTTCTATTCGACATATGGCTACGATCAAAGGAAGTGGATGAAAAGAAAGGAGGTACATGCTCACATGCTTAAACTAAAAAAAAGGCAGGAGAAGGCCAACGAGAGTTCGAATTAGCAAAGTATGGCTAATAATACTGCGATGGAAGAAGGGAAGATCACCTAAAAAATAAAGCTGAAATAATTTATTCGAGGGAAAGAATGGCAGTGAGATAAGAGAAAAGAGAGAAAAGAAAGGGGATGATTTTGTTTTCATGGAAGAGAATCAGGCAAGGATAATTTTATTAAAAAAATGCAGATTACAACATCTACATGTGGATAACTATCTCATTCTTAGGTAATCTAGATTATCTCTCATTACAAATAGATTACCATTATAAATATACACCAAACACACTATCTCCTACCAAAGGCAATCTTAGATTTTAAAGCCTCTCTCCAAATCTCTAACTTAGTATGTACTCAAAAAATACATCTATATCTAATAAAATTCATATATTATCCATTGGATCATACCATATTTCAAATAATCTTTTTTAATTAAAAAATTGATTACATATCCTACATATCCTACAAGATAAGTACAAATAAAATATTTGACTCGATTAAATAGTGAGACTAAGCACAGATCAATGGTCACGTTTCTCTAATTAGCAATTAGAGTTTTGGATTTAAGTCTTAAATAATACATCCTCAAATATTTTGGACCTAGATTCGAATGTTCATTCTTGCATTTATATTTTAGATTAAAAGATGAACCAACAATTGCAAAATATTCGAATGTTCCTATATTACTTTTAAATATCATCGCGGTCCCTTTGACCTCGGCTTCATCCTTCGCCCTGCCCCATCCTCCACCTGAGATGGTGGCGATGACATCCTCTCAGACGACTCTCTCTGAAGTCGGAGACTCTAATGCCAAGGGGAAGAGTGATGAGGCCAAGAAAGTTTTCCATCTCAGCAGTCAAATGTGGGCCCACTTACTGTCATGCTCTTCACATTGCCTCATTGAAGAGCCTCCAAGTTTTGTCTTTGACCCGTAAGGGGTGTTGGGGCTTGGGTTGGAGTTTGGCCAGTGCTAGGGTTTACGATTGTAGCCTTGCTTCCATTTTATCCAAGGGCCCTTCTCTGGACCAGTGATTAAGGTAAAAATTTTAATCTTTATTTTTTATTATAATACTAATAATAATAACAACAATAATAATTGATACAGTCGAGACATAAAATACGGATCGAGATACAATCGGTCCGCAGGGAATACGTTGGAACCCTCGACACAGGACTCTGGTCAAGGGTGGCCCCCAAACTCTGGGTGGCCTCCAGGTCCTAGACGGCCCCTAGGGTATGGGCGACCCCTAAGTCCTGGGAGGCCTCGAGCTCTGGGCGGTCCCCAAGCCTAGACAGCCTCCAGGGTCTGAACAGCCTCCCGGTCCCGGGCGGCCTCCAGGGTCTGAGCGACCCCTAAGTCCTGGAAGGCCCCCGAGATCTAGGCGGTCCCCGACTTCTGGGCGGCCTCTAGGGTCTGGGCGGCCTCCCGGTCCCGGGCAGCCTCCAGGGTCTGGGCGGCCTCCAAGTTCTGGGAGGCCTCCCGTCCTGGGCGGCCCCTAGGTCCTGGGCGGCTCCTAGGGTCTGGCGACCCCTAGGTCCTGGACGGCCCCTAAGGTCTGGACGGTCCCCCGACTCCTGGGCAGCCTCCAGGGTCTGGGCGGCCTTCCGGTCCTGGGTAGCCCCCAGGTCCTGGGCGGCCCCTAGATTCTGGACAGCCCCCAAGGTCTGGGCGGCCCTCGAGCTCCAGGCATCCTCCAGGATCTGGGCGGCCTCCCGGTCAAAGATGGCCCCCAGGTCCTGAGCGACCTCCCGGCCCTAGACGTCCCCCTGCTTTGGGCTACAAGCTGTCGTGTCTGGAACAGAGCCCAAGAATTATCAAACATCATAGTGTTTTAAATGGCTTGGATAAGACAAATGCCAGAACGTCACCATTCATCGAAAAGCTCAAATAAAGGAGATACTGAGCACCTATTTTTGAGTTAGAACTTTCCACTAACTCTGACATTCCCTAGGGAAGATCGAAACCCATCATGGCGATCCTTGACTTCCAGGACAAGTTCCTTAATGCCTCTAGCATTGATTAACAGTAAACTATCACGTGGCAAGCCCTCGCTGTGGCTGACCACTAATCTTATACACTAATCTTACACATTAATCTCCTTTGATAAGAAAAAGAAAAGAAAGGGAAATATGACTTGAAGCTGGTGGCATGATGAGGAAAGCGGGGAGCGATCTTTTCTCGGAAATTCAAGAAGTATAAAAGGGGCTGGAATTCAGAGAGGAGGGGGATCTTTTCATTCTTCCTTTGGCTAGAGATCTTGCACAAGAAAATCTTTCTATCTTTCTGGTGATCAAGCATCAACAGATTGGCGCGCCAGGTAGGGGGCGAACCTTCGACTCCTTCAGATAACTGATCTTCCCAGCATGAAGACGAGATCTCCGGAGGAAGACCTTTCCCAGGGGTCTGGGGGGCATCTCTCATCTCCTGATCGGATTGAGGAACCCCTGACCCGACTGAGCTGGTCCGGCTAAGCCCTCCTGCTGCTTCCTTACCACCATTGGTATCAGCTACTCCCCAAGACCAGTTTGGCCACCCTCACACAGCAGTTCAAACCCTTGTTGGGATGGTCCAGCAACTGCATGAGCAACATTCCAGAGGAGCCAAATGGTGGTTCGAGACACCTTTGCATTCTAGGTCGGCCACCCTGTTAGCCGGCAATCTACCCGGGGAAGATCCCCTCCTACAAGGCCTCTCCACCCCTATGCCTCAGCGACGTTTCATTCTCAAGGCTCCCGGGGTGGATCACGCTCCCTTACCCGTTCCTCGGGTAGTCCACCTGCCAGGCGGCGATGGGGTAAGGAGCCATAGAGGGAGCACGCCAGTGGTGTCGCCGGTCTTCATCTTCTTCCCCTGAGCCAGCTGGAGGAAAGATGGCTGATCAGATGGAGAGGCATCTCGATAAACAAGACCGAGATTGGAGAACTTAGCCAAAGAATCAACAATCAGCCGGGTCGGATTACGACACCCGTCCTCCTCTTACCTGATGAATTATGGAGGAACCTATTCCTAGGAGGTTCGTTTTCCTCAACTTGACCCTTATGATGGCACCACCGACCCTCTGGATCATCTGGAAAGTTATAAAGCTATTATGCAGGTTCAAGGGGCGACTGATGCCCTCTTATGTATTGCTTTTCCAGCCACACTCCGAAAGGCCGCTCGTGCCTGGTATTCTCGTCTGCCTGCGCGCAGCGTTGACTCCTTCCGACAACTGGAAAGATCTTTCCTAGCTCATTTTGATGCTTGTCGGAAGATTCCCCGAGTGGCGGACAGCTTGTTCTCTGTACAGCAGCAAGATGGAGAATCTCTAAAGGACTTTATAACCCGATTCAAGGTGGCGGCTCTGGAAGTCTATCACCTCGACGATGCTGTGGCTACTCTGGCTCTGAAGCGGGGGCTCGTCCCTTCCGTTTCACCTACTCTTTGGACAAAAGGCCTCCCTGCTCTTATGCTGACCTCTTGAGTCGTGCGCAGAAGTACATCCGCGCCGACGAGGCCGATTCGTCGAGAAGGGGCGTCGAAGGAAGGACTGGGAAGAGGCCAGCTCGCCCGAGTCAAGCGGGCCTCTCCCAAGAAGTCTGAACCCTCGCGCCGACCAGCTGACCGCCGCAAGAGCTTGGCCCCCAGAGAAGATCATCTTACACCTCTCCTTGCACCCCGGGCCCATATCCTCATGGAGATTGAAAATGAGCCTTATCTGCGGTGCCCACCCCCTTGAAGAAAGGTGCTGCGCGTGATAGAAGCCGCTACTGCCGTTTCCATAGAGATTACGGCCACGACACTGAGGAGTGCCGCAATCTGAAGCAGGCCATTGAAGAGCTTATACAAAGGGGATATCTGGGGCAGTATATCCAGAAGAAGGAGATTCCTCCTGTACCAGCTTTGATGGGCCCTCCTCCGCCTCAGGCCAACATCGATAATGCCCCTACGGAGCGAATGGTGGGAATGATTGCCCGTGGAGGAACATCGCTTCATAAGAGGCCGAGAGGAGAGGGAGAGTTAGAAAATGTAACCCCTTCTAGGGGAGATATGACTGCTGGAAGTATTGTAAAAGATGATAGCGTCGTCGTCTCTATGACGGTCGCTAAGCATCCTGTAAGAAGGATTTAATAGATAGCGGGAGCTCCGCCAACGTGCTTACTTATGATGCATTTCTTCGAATGGGTTTATCTATCAACTCTCTTCGACCTGTGGCTGTTCCTCTGGTTGGCTTTACAGGAGATTCTATACAGGTGGAGGGCGAAATCACCCTACCCGCTACGGCAGGGTCGCCGCCGCGTCAGAGCACGGTGATGTTGGACTTCTTGGTAGCCCGGGTGCCCCTGGCATATAATGCCATTCTTGGCCGTCCTGGATTAAATATGCTACGCGGTTATATCCACTAAGCGTCTACTGGTGCAATTCCCTACCAACCAAGGAATTGGCGAGATGCGTGGGGAGATAGACTCAGTCAGACCCTGTTATCATCTAGCTCCCAGTCCTCAGACGGTCGCGGTTCCCCCGGCTGCCGAGTCATTCGACCCCAGGGAGACCGAGCGGAGGGGGGAACCGGCGGAGCGTTTGGTGTCTTGCCCCTTAGGGGCGACCCAGACAAGATTGTGCAAATCGGCGAACTCCTCTCTCCTGAAGCCCGGAGTCAGCTCCTAACCTTCTTGCAGGCGAATGCGGATATCTTTGCTTGGAAAGTGACAGACATGGTTGGGATTCCCCCGGAGGTGATCACTCATCGGCTTAATATCAACCCAGAATGCCGGCCGGTCCGTCAGAAAAAAAGGAGTTTTGCTCCTGAGCGGCAGAGAACTATAGATGAAGAAGTAGACAAATTGCTTATGGCCGGCCATATTCGAGAGGCACAATACCCTGACTGGCTAGCTAATGTGGTCATGGTCCGGAAGACCAGTGGGGGATGGAGAATCTGCATTGACTATACCGATCTTAACAAAGCCTGTCCTAAAGACAGTTTTCCATTGCCGCGGATCGACCAGTTGGTGGATTCTACTTCCGGCTACGAACTTCTTAGTTTCATGGATGCCTTTTCGGGGTATAATCAGATAAATATGAACCCCTCGGACGAAGAACATACCTCTTTTGTTACTGAGAAGGGCATTTATTGTTACAAAGTAATGCCCTTTGGATTAAAAAATGCTGGAGCCACCTACCAAAGGCTGATGAATAAAGTTTTCAAAGGTCAGCTCGGCCGTAATATGGAGGTGTATGTGGACGATATGCTGACGAAGAGCACTTGTGCCGCCAATCATATCACTGATCTGGAGGAGACTTTCCATAACCTTCGGCTCCATAGAATCAAGCTTAACCCGCGCAAGTGCGCGTTTGGAGTTACCGCAGGAAAATTCTTGGGTTTTCTGGTGACCCGCGGGGAATTGAGGCAAACCCGGAGAAGATTCATGCCATTCTTGATATGAGGCCACCAACCTGTAAGAAGGAGGTACAACAGCTTACCGGAAGGTGGCAGCGCTGAGCCGATTTTTGTCAAGATCGGCGGAGAAGTGTCTGCCTTTCTTCAAAGTTTTACGCAGGGCAGACGGTTTTGAATGGACGGAGGATTGTCAGCGAGCTTTTGGTGAGCTTAAGGAATTCTTATCTACACCGCCCCTGTTGTCTAAACCTGAGGAAGGAGAGAAGCTCTTCCTTTATCTTGCGACTTCCTCAGAGGCCGTCAGCTCCGTTTTGGTGCGCATCGACGACCAAGCCATTCAGAGACCTGTATATTATACTAGCAAAGTACTCCATGGCGGAAGAAAGGTATTCCAAAACGGAGAAGGTTATTTTCGCTTTGGTTATCTCCGCCGGCGGCTCAGGCCATATTTTCAGGCTCATCCTATAATTGTACTCACTGATCAGCCCCTCAGAACCATTTTGTCCCGTCCTGACACATCTGGCCGATTGGCTAAGTGGGCCATCAAGTTAGGGGAGTTCGACTTATCCTTCCAACCCCGGGCCGCACTGAAATCCCAAGTCTTAGCCGATTTCTTGGTGGAGTGTACTTGGTCTGAGAAACATCAAGAAGATTCCCCCAAATTCCTTCAGATGCCGGCGAGGAGAATGATGAGGCGTGGATCCTCCACGTCGATGGGGCCTCTAACTCCCAGGGAAGTGGAGCCGGCCTTATCCTTGCCAACCCGGAGGGCGTGGTGTTGGAGTATGCTCTCGTTTCCTCTTTGAAGCCACTAACAATCAAGCTGAGTATGAAGCCTTGTTGGCCGGGATTAAACTGGCGCATGGGCTGGGAATCAAGCGTCTCCGAGCTTTTACTGACTCACAACTCATTTCTGCCCAAGTGGCCGGGGAGTACGAGGCCCGAGATCCCATTATGTCTCGGTATCTAAGCAAGGTGAATCTATTAATCCCCTTACTGGATCGCTTCACCATCAGTTACATCCCTAGAGGAGAGAATGCCAGAGCCGATATGTTGGCTCGGCTCGCCACATCAGCGGATAACGCCATGGGCAAAACTTATGTTGAGTACCTGGAGGTGCCTAGTATCGAAGCCATGGAAGAAGCTCTGCCAGTTACACAGGAGGAAACATGGATGGACGCCTATATCCAATACTTGAAAGACGGCGTCCTCCCGGCTGATCATGGAGAAGCCAAGCTGCTTAAACGGAGAGCTTCCAAATTTATATTGCTGGACGGCCAACTCTACAAGAGATCCTTTTCCCAGCCTTTTCTCAAATGCGTCGGCCCAACAGACGCGGATTATATTTTAGAGAGATTCATGAAGGCATATGCGGAAATCATGCGGGGGGCAGATCCCTGGCACGTAAAGCTCTCCGACAAGGATATTATTGGCTAACCATGCAGGAGGATGCTACTGAGCTAGTGAAGAGATGTGACCAATGTCAGCGGTACGCTTGTATTCAGCGGCACCGGCTTCCTTGTTGAGTCCTCTCTTCGCCCCATGGCCTTTTGCCCAATGGGGCATGGACATCCTCGGCCCTTTCCCACCGGCGTCAGGCAGCGAAATTCCTGCTTGTGGCTATTGATTATTTCACTAAGTGGGTCGAGGTTGAGGCGCTCGCCCGGATCACTGAAGCCAAGGTCAAAGCTTTTCTCTGGAAATCTATCATCTGTCGATTCGGCATACCTCATACTCTTGTCACTGACAACGGCCGGCAGTTCGATAATACTGCCTTTAAAGCCTTCTGTGCTGACTTCGGCATCACTCATCAATGGGGAAGCCGAGGTCACGAATCGTATGATACTACGAGGGCTGAGAACCAGACTGGACACATCTAAGGGAAGATGGGTGGAAGAACTCCCGAGCGTGCTCTGGGCCTATCACACGACTCCCAGGACGCCAACAGGAGAAACGCCTTTCAACCTGGTTTTCGGCTCCGAGGCTGTTATCCCTGTCGAGATTGGCCTGCCTAGTATTCGGGTGGAGTCGTATGATGAAGCTGACAATCTCTCCAATTTAAGAGCCAGTCTCGATCTCATTGACGAAGTAAGGGACCGAGCTCAAGTCAGGATGGCGGCCTACCAACAACGGGTAGCGAGATATTATAATGCTCGCGTCCGCCCAAAAATTTCGCCAGGGAGACTTGGTCCTTAGGAGAGCTGAAATATCTAAACCGGCGGAAGGGGGCAAGTTGTCCCCGAATTGGGAAGGGCCCTACCGGTCGCTGAAGTCCTTCATCGTGGAGCATATCGACTCGAAGATTTAAGTGGACAATTAATCCCTCGAATGTGGAACGCGGGCAATCTCCGGCAATACCATCAATGATGTGTGTATTTACCTAAGGAGTCAATAAATGTACACTTCCAAAGATTTCTTGTAGATAATTCTCAAAGGAACTCAATGGCCCCACGGTCCTAAGGAACCCCCAGGCCGGTGTTGCACGCCCCTGAGGAGGTTCAAGTCCAAGGCCTAGGCGGCCTTGAGTCAAACTCTTGGGCTGTATCCACTACCCCCGAGACAATTCCTCAAAAGGAACTCGATGGCCCCACGGTCCTAAGGACACCCCCAGGCCGTGTTGCACGCCCCTGAGGAGGTTCAAGTCCAAGGCCTAGCGGCCTCGAGTCAAACTCTTAGTATCCACTACCCCGAGACAATTCCAAAAGGAACTCGACGGCCCCACGGTCCTAAGGACACCCCCAGGCCGGTGTTGCATGCCCCTGAGGAGGTTCAAGTTCAAGGCCTAGGCGGCCTCGAGTCAACTCTCGGGCTGGTATCCACTACCCCCGAGACAATTCCCTAAAAGGAACTCGATGGCCCCACGGTCCTAAGGACACCCCCAGGCGGTGTTGCACCCCTGAGGAGGTTCAAGTCCAAGGCCTAGGCAGCCTTGAGTCAACTCTTGGCTGGTATCCAACTACCCCCGAGATAATTCCTCAAAAGGAACTCGACGGCCCCACGGTCCTAAGGACACCCCCAGGCCGGTATTGCACCCCTGAGGAGGTTCAAGTCCAAGGAGGCGGCCTCGAGTCAAACTCTCGGGCTGGTATCCAACTACCGAGACAATTCCCAAAAGGAACTCGACGGCCCCACGGTCCTAAGGACACCCCCAGGCCGGTGTTGCACGCACCTGAGGAGGTTCAAGTCCAAGGCCTAGGCAGCATCGAGTCAAACTCTCGGGCTGGTATCCAACTACCCCCAGACAATTCCTCAAAAGGAACTCGACGGCCCCACGGTCCTAAGGACACCCCCCGACCGCACGCCCTGAGGAGGTTCAAGTCCAAGGCCTAGGCAGCCTCTAGTCAAACTCTCGGCTGGTATCCAACTACCCCCGAGACAATTCCTCAAAAGGAACTCGATGGCCCCACGGTCCTAAGGACACCCCCAGGCCCCCCCTGAGGAGGTTCAAGTCCAAGGCCTAGTCAAACTCTCGGGCTGGACTACCCCCGAGACAATTCTCTAAAAGGAACTCGATGGCCCCACGGTCCTAAGGACACCCCCAGGCCAGTGTTGCACGCCCTTGAGGAGGTTCAAGTCCAAGGAGGCGGCCTCGAGTCAAAGTATCCAACTACCCCCGAGACAATTCCCAAAAGGAACTCAACGGCCCCACGGTCCTAAGGACACCCCCAGGCCGGTGTTGCACGCCCCTGAGGAGGTTCAAGTCCAAGGCCTAGGCAGCCTCGAGTCAAACTCTCGGGCTGTATCCAACTACCCCGAGACAATTCCTCAAAAGGAACTCGATGGCCCCACGGTCCTAAGGACACCCCCAGGCCGGTGTTGCACGCCCCTGAGGAGGTTCAAGTCCAAGGCCCAAGCGGCCTCGAGTCAAACTCTCAGGCTGGTATCCAACTACCTCCGAGACAATTCCTAAAAGGAACTCAACGGCCCCACGGTCCTAAGGACACCCCCAACGCCCCTGAGGAGGTTCAAGTCCAAGGCCTAGGCGCCTCGAGTCAAACTCTCGGGCTGGACCCCCGAGTTCGAACGTCCTAAGGACACCCCCAGCACGCCCCTGAGGAGGTTCAAGTCCAAGGCCTAAGCGGCCTCGAGTCAAACTCTCGGGCTGGTATCCAACTACCCCCGAGACAATTCCCTAAAAGGAACTCGATGGCCCCACGGTCCTAAGGACACCCCCAGGCCGTGTTGCATGCCCCTGAGGAGGTTCAAGTCCAAGGCCTAGGCGGCCTCGAGTCAAACTCTCAGGCTGGTATCCAACTACCCCCGAGACAATTCCCTAAAAGGAACTCGATGGCCCCACAGTCCTAAGGACACCCCCAGGCCGGTGTTACACGCCCCTGAGGAGGTTCAAGTCCAAGGCCTAGGCGGCCTCGAGTCAAACTCTCGGGCTGGTATCCAACTACCCTCGAGACAATTCCTCAAAAGAACTCGACGGCCCCACGGTCCTAAGGACACCCCCAGGCTGGTGTTCCAGCCCCTGAGGAGGTTCAAGTCCAAGGCCTAGGCGGCCTCGAGTCAACTCTTGGGCTAGTATCCGACTACCCCCGTGGTGGTTCTTGGAAAAGGACTCGGCGGCTCCACGATCCTAGGGACGTGCATAACACTGATCTATGAATTAAACCTCAAAGGGCCGGAGGGGGAGATGATTCCCTTTACTTCTTATATGTATGATGGTTAAATATCATAAGCCAATTGACTACAGTAACAAACGAACAGGAGCGAAGAATCGACGTTCATTCATTTAAAAGTCAAACTGTTACAAAACTTCAAGCTAGCATTGGCCGGCTTACCAAAAAGAGTCGTCGAGGACACAAAAAAAAAAAAAAGAAGAGAGAGAGGGAGCGGGAGAAGGGATACAGTCCGACATAGCCGCGTCCTATTGATCCCTGGAACGCTCACCCGCTATTGTCGGCTCAGTACTCGGCTCTTCAACTACAGTCGCTTGGGCAACAGATTCTTCTGCTATCACTGCTTCATCGGCGGTGTCTTCAACCTCAGCATCGGAATTTTCTTCATCATCTGCAGGCTGGAAACGATCGAGGTCTTCTAGTTTGAAATGTCGGGACAACCTCCTTTTGCACCTCTCGAAGCCTTGAACAAAGGCGTCCATAACAGCCTCGCGAAATTCGAGGCAAAATCGGGAGAACTTTTGTATTCCTCGATGGCCTTCCGAACCCGAGCCTCGGCCGCCGCTACCCTCTTTTGAGCCTTGGTCTCCGTTATAGCCATTTTATCCAGGGCTTCCTTCGTTTCCTTCTCGGCCAAGGCCAGTTTCTCTGCAGCATCAAGGGCCGCCGCCTCCGCGTTGTCGGCCCGGTTTTCGGTGTATTCTAATTTGAGGATGGCTTCCTTTAATTTTTCCTCAGTTGGTAGCAGCTTCGCCCTGGTTTCGGATAGTTTCGCGTCCAGGGTCTGCAGCTCCCTCTCGGCCCTCTCCCACCACGCGCGGTTGTCCTCCCTAATGGCCTGAAGGTCAAGCGACGCCTTCAATTCTCGGGCCTTTACTTCCGATAATTCTTTCCTCAGGCCCTCATTGTTGGACTTAGTGTTGACTAGATCCTCGCGGAGTACGAAGAGGCCGTTGGACATCTACGTTAAAAAGTAGTTGATGAGTGCGGGAACTTTGTAATCAAGGAAAGAAAGGAGGGAGACCATGATTTTACCTGGAGCGCGGCGGTAAACATCGTATCGAAAGCCTCCTCCAGGGGTAGGCCCCTCATTTTGGCTTGAAACCGGGGCAAAACCGAGAGTTTAAGAATCGTTTCTGATAAACGGCTCTTATACGCCAAGCCCTGACCGGGCATCTCTGAGGGTTGGATCGGATCCTTCGAGATGTCCAGGGGAGCGGAGACATCTGCTCCTTCTGGCGGCTGCGGGTCTGGCGGGCAGGTCTCGGCCGACCCTTTGCTCCCGGAGGGCTCCCCAATATCTCTGGCGGAGGGGGAGGCGGCCCCCGATGGCCCCTCCACAGGGAGACCCTTAATAGGTATCTCGGCGGGAGATTCTCCTCTCCCTCATCCTCCTCCACTAATATAGCCTCGGGGAGAGTTGTGGAGGCTGGGTCGAGTGTCCCGGCTCCCTTTGACAAGGCCTTTTCAGCCCGGCCCTAGTCGCATCACGGGCATTTCCTTTCCTCTTCCGAAGGCCTGATATTATTGCGTCCTGAGAGAACTTCATTGCTGCAAAATCGAGAATCCAAAGTTAATCAAAAAAGTGCTCTAGAGATGCCACATATAAATAAAAGGTGCGTGCTAAAATCCATTCTCATACACGTACTCGAATACAAAGTACCCAAAAAAAAAGAGAGAAAAAAAAAGAAGAGGATAGTGATAACAAAAACAAAACTCTTCGAAGCTCACCGGGCGCTATAGGCAGCGACACCGGCATAGACGCAATCTCCGAAGGTTATCTTCTGATAATAGTTCCTTACTAGGGGGCACGACGGTGGATACCAGAATATTAAACAACTCCTGATCTCTCTCCTCGATAGTCGAGTTCTGATTAGAGCTGGTATCAGGAACGCCCAGTTCACATCCACCCCCTCTAGGTGAGCGTAAAAAAAACGCGACTTCCACCCCTTGATTTTGGAAGGAAGGTTGAGCCCTAGGACTCTCTGGGCCTAGACGCAAAACTCCACCACCCGTCCCTTATGGGATTCCGAATCCTATACAAAGCCCTAAATAGGGAGAGCCGGGCGGGAGCCCCATGGAAGTGATAAAGCACTAAAAATGAAAAGACGATGCGGATGGAGTTAGGGGTAAGCTGTGCCGGGATGAGATGGTATCTATTTAACAAATTTATGAAGAAGGGATGCAAAGGCAGTCGAAGGCCACATTTGAAAAACTCTTCATACAGCGCGACCTTCCCCGGTTGCGTAAGAGTGACCCTATCCTCGGGGAGGGGAACGGAAAGGTGAATATTGCTAGGGATCTCAAATTGGGCCCTAAGATTCCTAAGATCCTGAGGGGACGTGATTGAAGCAATCTCCGTTGGACCGGCGGACTTAGGGATGGCTACCGAAAGACCTACCTCATGGCTGGTGGACAAAGAGGAAACCTAGGGGATTGGGGTAATGCCCTAGACGCTAGCCGCGGGCTGGTTGATCCCCTTGTATGGTCACGCCTCCGAGAGCTTGGCGGCGTGCCTGGATAATCTCCTCGCGGGAGGGCTCGATCAGAGGGCTCTTCCCTTTTCCGTCTCGACGAGGATCCATGAGAAGAAAAAGGAGAAAGAAAGGTCGACTAACCTGGGCTTGAAAGAATGAAGATACAGGAGACGTGATAAGAATAAGAGGCGAGGAGGTAGGGAGGACAGACCCCTTTTTTATATTTTTTGAACATAACCCCTCGAGCGCCACAAAACCACGTGGCGACCCTTGAGTGGGGCCGGACAGACGAAAAGGCGCTATCCTCTTAGGGATACGCCCGTTTTATCTTTTCGAAACATCAATCTGTGGTATTTATGAATTCAAATTTGGTTTTCCGCCCCTCCCCCTTCTGCACGTGTGATGCGGCTGAGCACAAGGGACAGGGGCGAGGGCATATGATATAGTCGAGACATAAAATACGGGTCGAGATATAGTCGGTCCGCGGGGAATACGTTGGAAACCTCGACACAGGACTCTGGTCAAGGGTGGCCCCCAAGCTCTGGGCGGCCTCCAGGTCCTAGACGGCCCCTAGGGTCTGGGCGACCCCTAAGTCCTGGGCGGCCTCGAGCTCTGGGCGGTCCCCAAGCCTGGACAGCCTCCAGGGTCTGGACGGCCCGGTCCCGGGGGTCTGTCTGAGCGGCCCCTAAGTCCTGGACAGCCCCCAGATTTGGGCGGTCCCCCACTTCTGGGCGGCCTCTAGGGTCTGGGCGGCCCCCCGGTCCCGGGCAGCCTCCAGGGTCTGGGCGGCCTCCAGGTTCTAGGGCCTCCGGTCCTGGCGGCCCATAGGTCCTGGGCGGCCCCCAGGGTCTGCGCGGCCCCCAGGGTCTGGGCGGCCCCTAGGTCCTGGACGGCCCCAAGGTCGGACGGTCCCCCGACTCCTGGGCAGCCTCCAGGGTCTGGGCGGCCTTCCAATCCTGGGTAGCCCTAGGTCCTGGGCGGCCCCCGGGTCCTGGACGACCCTCAGGGTCTGGGCGCCCCTAGATTCTGGACGGCCCCCAAGCCCTAGACGGTCCCCGAGCTTCGGGCATCCTCCAGGATCTGGGCGGCCCCCCAGGTCCTGAGCGACCTCCAGCTCTGGATGTTCCCCTGCTTTGGGCTACAAGCTGTCGTGTCTGGAACAGAGCCCAAGAATTATCAAACATCATAGCATTTTAAATGGCTTGGATAAGACAAATGCCAGAACGTCACCATTCATCGAAAAGCTCAAATAAAGGAGATACTGAGCACCTATTTTAGAGTCAGAACTTTCCACTAACTCTGACATTCCCTGGGAAAGATCAAAACCCATCATGGCGATCCTTGACTTCCAAGACAAGTTCCTTAATGCCTCTGGCATTGATTAACAGTAAACTATCACGTGGCAAGCCCTCGCTGTGGCTGACTACTAATCTTATACACTAATCTTACATATTAATCTCCTTCGATAAGAAAAAGAAAAAGAAAGGGAAATATGACTTGAAGCTGGTGGCATGATGACTAAAGCGGGGAGCGATCTTTTCTCTCTAGAAATTTAAGAAGTATAAAAGGGGCTGGAATTCAGAGGAGGGGAGATCTTTTCATTCTTCCTTTGGCTGGAGATCTTGCACGAAGAAAATCTTTCTATCTTTCTGGTGATCAAGCATTAATAATAATCTCTATGTTCGAGCTACAAAAAAAATAGAGTTAAAGTGAAGGAAATAAATTAATTTTTAAAAATTTAAAATTATGACTAGTCATTTAACTAATAAGAGTGCTAATTTTCAAGTGTTATTATGTCAAAATTAATCTTAGGGTACCAAGTGCATTAGGTAGGTTTGCATACTACAATAAGGCAATTAATTTTGTGCCTAGAGAAAATAAGAAATCCTAGACACAATTACTTATATGATTTTAATATTATATATATAACTACATCTATATCATTATAAAAATTTCATGTTGTTATTATCACACATCATAATATTATAACTTTTATTTTCTCATTATAATATTATAATGTTGTTATAAATTATTAATATAAAATTTATTTTCTTATTAAAATGATGATGATAATGGTGATGATAAGGATTGTAGGTAATAAATAGATAAATTATAAGAAAATAAAAAAGATAGATACAATTGGATTAGTCTCAGGAGAGCATTACTCAACCATAAGTAGATATTTGACCCCTTTTTTTTTCTAGTTCTCTCTTTTTCTCACCATCACTATCTTTCTTTTTCTCACCATTAGGGGAAGTATAGGATAGGTAATTTGAGGTTCACCTACCATAAGCTAGGGAATGATTGTGGCTTGTCTAATATCGAACATAATAATTATAGTTAAATAAAGATAATATAATGAAGAAAGAAGGCAGGTGGACTTGCTATGTGGGAGCATAGCTAGCCAAAAGTAGGATCATGGTATTAATTATGATTCTCAATCATAAATTAATATATGATACTTTTGGCCTGAGGTTGGGCTCAACTCATGCCCACCCCTAGCATGGATAGTAATCTCTATTCTTGTAGTATACTAAATACATGCAATAATATGTGATCATTGATAGTTTTTATTATTATTAAAATATTTGATATCAAATAGAGTGACGTTGGATCACTAACGGTCCTTTTGTTAATGATCATGTTATTGAGAAAAATGAACATGATGATTAACCATATAATCATGGATTGTAACGTCATGTACCGTAAGCTATGCTTAATGTAATGTACACTATAATGTTTCTAGATGAAGGTAAGGTCTACTACTGATCTCTATCTTTTGAATTTAACAAAGCAGCTCTTGGTATACGGATGCATCAAGCATCGTGGTAGCTCCCACAGAGCAAACTGCTTTAATTAAAGTCCCTACCTTTGGATCCTTTGGAAAAAGAAAAGCATTGCTTAAAACCTTAGATCTGCTTGGAATCAATTCGTACCCTTATTCATTACAATTTCGAAAGAAAGGAATGATGGAATTTACTTTCTTTTTTTTTTTTTTTTTTTTCCAAGCTGTTGAAGCCAGCTTTATACCTCTTTAAATGCTGGAGCTCCCTGGGATACTCGAACAGCTCTTCCCCAACGTAGAAGCGTAGCTCTCTCTATACTTTCTTTTCTCCCCTTTTCCGTTATGAAAGTATTTTTTTTTTTTTTTTTACTAATAAATTAGGCGGCCGCCAGGTTACCGCATCCCCGAAAACGACACGAAGGTAGCCAATTTCTTATTTTAATCTGAGCTCTCTTGTTTAGATACATACAGGCATAGAGCGCACGAGGAATCGTAGATAGAGGAATTAGAGGAGAACGAAGCCATGGGTAACTTCCTTTGCACCAGACATTCTCCTCGTCGTGCCACGTTCCCTGCGTTTCCGATAGAAATAATCTTGACCGGGACTTCGATCGCAGGTCGGCCGTTCGAGTGGAAGATCGACGGATTTTCAACCCTTATGGAGGTTCCATAGATTGTCATTACTCGGGGACTTTCTGTGCCAAAGGCTACAAATGGTAAACCCATCTGCTTTTTTTTTAAAAAAAAAAAGAAAACTTTTTCTAATGATCTATAACGTCTCGTTTCTCAGTGAGTTGGTCTTTAGGATGCTATTAGATATCCATTATATGAAGTATCGTATGTGAGGTTTAGTCATTATTTTGCACCTGCATTGCATGCATATGAATGTGATTTTTGATTTATTTCTCAGTTGAATGATTCTCTGGTTTACTCCCTGCATAAAGCAATTAAGAATTATTCAGTTGTTCACAGCTTCTATGAGTTATTCATGATTAATAATTCCAGAAACACTTCAAAATTATGAACTAACGATGATATATTTTTCTTGTGACAGCTAGCGATGCTGTTGTTCTTGCTTGTGATTCTTGTTTCTTGAATGCTTTTCTTTTCCCATCAATAAAGATATCTACAATTTTGTATTCTTTCTTGTTGCTAAATTCGTTCAAAGTTATATTTATCTGAATCATTTCCAAAGTTCTGGTGTATCTTTAGCATGACTTTCAGCCTATTCATGCGCTGTTCTAGAATGATTGACCTGTGAACTTGTTGGCATTAATGTCATGTCTACGGGTCTTTTGTCAACAAGGTTTTTATCTAGGCTTTGCACGCATCACTTGCCAACTTTTTGTCAGGGATCGCCTAGTTTTGCACCTTGGTGCTGCCATGGTGTGGATCATAGCTTGTTCTAAGCTAGCCATGGATTGACCTACCTGCCTGTTATTATCATGGGTCCTATTTTTAATTGGATTTTCCATCCTTGGGCTTGACTTAGTTGTACAAGGTTAGTCATGATATTCTTCAAGCTGTTGAAAAAAATTCTTCAATAATGTACGTACTTTTCATTGGCCAATTGACCCAAATTTCTCTTAGTTATATATGAGCTAGTCAGTTGCATATGAATTTTAATATTTATGCATAAATTATTTGAAAAAAAAAATCATGTAAAGACCTTCCTTAGAAGTTTTTTATCTTCTTTCCTTGATTCACTCCTCTTTCCTCCCCTTCTCCCTTACTTCTCTCCTTCATAGCTTTCTAGGAAAAACCTCTACATTTGGACCTTAGTCTTGCCTCATTTATTTGAAGTCGGTTTTGTGGGTCTTTATTTGCGAGGCATTCAGACTTATTTTCATATAAATTGTTGTGCAAAAGACTAAACCCGATAACAAAGCAAACAAAGAGGTTTTCTCCTTTCTCCTCTCCTCTGTTCTTTCTCTACTATTAGCAAAGCTTCCTTGATCATCTCTACTTATGGGTGTAGGCCATGGACCAAATAATGTAATATAAAAGCCTTCCAACCTTATCAGCATTCCAAAAACCTTAAAATACAAAGGTGTAATCCTTAAGATATGCAAATTCTGTTCAAGTATGCATACCTTTGAAAAGGGGTCAGAGCTTCACCGTTCCAACCTCAAGATAAGCCAATCAAGGCAAAACATGAGGGTGATGTGCGCAAAGGACCTCTCCTTGGGCCTTGGGCCCATGAGGGCTTTGTCCTACAGCAAAGGCTTTGAGCCTATGGGCTTGGGCCCTAGGTCTAAGGGCCCAAGCAAAGAGGGCATTTTACCAATGTATATGTATCTCCTAAATTCAAGACAATATAACAAATCTTTATCTTCGCATGTCCCAATCGGGTCGATCTCACCAAGCTCCATAAAAGTTCCATGATTCTCTCCTCCACAAGCCCTTAAGGGCACGAACCAGCATTTACAAACACCAATAAAGTCCAACTGGTGTTAGGAACATGCCTAGCCATCATATTTATTGCGAAGATCTTCTTAATTGTCATATATCCATCTTTTACAATATATCTGGTGAAGGGGTATTTGGCATCAGTATGCTTCATTCTCTCATTGATACCACTGATTTTTATCTAGATGCATTGCACTACGGCTATCATAGTAGATAATAGATAAACACGAGAGAAAAGATAGCCTATGAAAGACCTCCTCTTATCAAGATCACTAACAAAACTTTAAATCTAAAAACCCATAACTATATGGCTGTTATCACCATTCTTTTCATACACCAAGCCAACTTTGCAATGCCTCTTAAGCATTAAAGAATCTGTCATTACTTGCTAATGTGTTTTTCTAGATGGGTGCATGACGTAGCATACATACTCAACGCATCTATGTCGTAGCATACATAGTTCTTTTAATTACATCAACGTAGGAAACATGAGACATATACCACTTCTCTTGTTATGTTTGTAGTAACAAATATATTGAAAATTTGAAGTGAGCATCAAGTAGAGTGCTCAAATGTTTGGACTTCTCCATATACCAAAGCATTCAAATATCTTCTCAATGTACTTCCATAATAAATACAAATTGCTTTTCTATCCTTGCAAACCTACACTTAAAATGTCAAGATGGGTGCTTACCATAGCATATATAATGCTCCCAAGTATATTAGCATAGAAAACATGAGGCATATACTACTGTATCTATGGTAACAAATCTGTTAAAAGTTTGAAGTAAGCAATAAGCGAGCGCTCATAGGTTTGGATTCTCTATACTAAAACAGTCAAGTACCTTATCGATATACTTCTCCCATGATAAATACAACTTGTTTGCCTTCATACCCTAAATCCATCACTGAGACCGGCCATGTGATATGGTCGCATAATTCCTATAGCATAACTCTACAAGTTATGCAAGGCCTTCAAATAACATAACATCACATTAGTTTTTTCTTTCACATACAAACTGCTTGTCAAAACTTAGTGTTGTATTTATTATGTACTTCTGCCAAATCTCAGCAGCAGTTGAGCTTTCTCATGAATGTTTCGCAACACTCCATCATCAAAGCTCAGTTGAATTGCTGTGAGAGCTTGAGCATCAAACCCTCTTCTTTATCAGAGATACTTGTCTGAAAGTTTTTTTCCCCTTCAAAGCCATAGCCTACCGTCGCTAAGTTAGAATACCTTTCATTTTGATCTGTGACATATTGAAGTCATTTTGAACCATCAAACTCCTCAACCTTATTTGAGCAATAAAACCCTTGGGGTGGTGCATATAAATAGGCCTGCAAGCCTCGGGCTTTAGATCGAGGGCTCGAAGGGACAGGCCCTATTAACAGTCCATCTATTAATAATCTATCAACTAAATACAGTACATCATAACATCAACAAACAAAAATTGATCATGTTTCAGTTCTTAATTTCTTAATGTTATCAATCGGTGTTTGTTGAAAGAGAATTCTCTAGATTATTTTAAAAAAAAGAAATTGAATGTTTAACTCTAATTGAATTGTTCCTAGACTATGAACTTGTCACCATGGATCACTATTATGGCATTGTCTAATTTCTAAGTTAACTGGACAGAACTTTGAGCTACTGTCCAACATTGACCAAGTGAGGTTTTGCGTACCACTTACTCCATCATTAATGGTGTTGTGATGGTATCAATTCTTAAATTGATCTCCATGGCAAATAATGATTATGATATGGATTTATATAGCACAAATCTATAGCAGGTTATTTTGCTTTGTCTAATTGAGTACCATCTTGTTTACTATATTTTAGATGTCTTAGAGAACCATAAATAACTTTATATTTTAAGGTAATCAAAGATGGATAAACACTGACCAAGTTTATTGCTATATCTTTTCTTGTAATTGTTTCATTTTTTTTTCTTGGGATAAGACTCTAGAGTTGCACAATGTCTTCTTTTATAAACTGTTATTTAAGAGGCCTATCCATGGTATGCAAGCAATATCTTTTAAATATGCTTTCATTAGTTTTTTGTTCCATTGACAGAAAAATGTGGAAACATAATTTTTCCAAAATCTATGAGTTTGTCAAGAATAATTTCACTAGCTGTCTCTCAAAATCATTTGAAGATATTTCTATATCACAGGAAACTGTCAGTGTATCCAAAGTACACCAAAAAGGAAGATGGAAGGCAGTACATTTCATTATTCCTCAGCCTAGATACTTTTCTCTACGATCTGACTTAGCTGGAGTTAGAGCAGTCTTCAAGTTGTGGATAGCTGACCAGTTAGACGGCAAGCACGAGCAGCGAAAATGTAGCTTCTCAATCTTACATACCCACAATACTTGTTTTATATATATTTCGAAGCTTTATAGATGGAAAACTAAAAAATATTGATTAAAGAGAGAGAGAGAGAGAGAGAGAGAGAGAGACAACTGATATCATCAAAATAGGGGATAAATTACTTTACACACATGTTAAATTTATATAGTTTTCGATCCATTGTAGATTGTTCTCACATTTGCAAATGGCTCGATCCACATAATGGGCTAACAATTCAGATCATATACTGGAAAGGTGCAGACAGACATGTGATGGTGTTGCTTGTTGCAACCCAAGAAACAACTTTATGTGACAGTCAACTATCCATGAGGAGCGCATGGTTGGACATATGGGCAAGGGAAGCTCAAACAAACTTCATGTCTTCTCATGTCCTCTTCCTTGCAACCTCACATTAAGGAATTTCAGTTCAATTAGGACTGTAGTTGAAACATTCCTGACAAATTTGGGCATATATTCGATTTATTTATTTATGCATATAACTTGGATGTTTCCCTCATTGGATTGTTCTGCTGTCCTACCTTGGCCATGTGAGAGTAGTGGTCACAGTAACTATTAGGTGCTAGCATATGTTTTTTTCCTTTCTTTTCTTTAGCTAGAGTGATATTCAATGAAATAATACATAATGCTACCTGCAGGTTATTCCTTTCTTCGTAGGACCCTGAATGAACATGGATTTTGGTGTATGATGAGCCATAAAGATTTCATGGATACATCTTCTGGATTTCTTGTCAATGATAGTTGCATTTTTGGGGTTGATATTATGAAAGTTAGTGCAGTCAAAATCAGAAGTGCATCAGAGGTCTTGTCTGTACTGAAAAACAGAACGCCTGTGAAACACATATGGTCCATCAAGGATTTCTCAAAAAAGTCTCAGAAACAACAGAACTCTGAAAGCTTTTCTGCAGGCGGTTACAATTGGTATACTCTTGTTATATGCATTGCTTTTTTGAACAAGTTATCCATCTCTAATTTGCTTCATTCATGTGGTTCACCATAACCATATCCCTGCTGGTAATCCAAATTGGAACAAGAAAGAGTGATTAATTTTTAACCATAAATGCAGGTCAGCCTGAGGCTAATTTGCTCAACCGAGCGAAGAGCTTTCTCTGGAATAACCTTAGGTTGACATTTCTGTTGGATGAATTCTTTTGCTTTCTCATCTTCCTGCTGCTGCTCCTGAATTTTTCTCTGGTGTAATTAATCAATGCAATTGATTCAGCATTTGGCTCATGTAGCCATTATATTTCTTGTTCTGGTTTCAAATGCGTGGTGATTTGGCTGTTTGTTGAATTTATGATCTGGATTATGATTTATTTGTTTGCCCTTTTCTTTCCTGTAGCATACTTGCAATTTCTTATTCCGTGGTTTTTTAGGCATATTACTCTCGTTGCAAATGAATGCACCAAATTTCTATCTGTATGCTTGGAGTTGGATCATTCTACCACACTCGCACCAGAGTCTCGAGTTTATGTGGACTTCAGTTTGTGCTTGATGGACAGAAGAAATGGCGACCATAAGGAGCATAAATGTATAGGTTGTCATCTTCATTTAACCTTTTTTTTTTTCCTTTTTTTTTTTCTATTTTTAAGCTGTGAGATCTCCTGCTGGCATACCACAATATTTATGTGATTTTGCCTTTACGGCAGGTCAGAAGCAATATAGTTTGAAGGATTCAAAGTGCGGGTGGCTAGAATTTTTGCCGCTTGAAGATTTTCGTAATCCAGCATATGGGTTTCTCAAGGAAGATGAGTGCATAGTCAAAGCATCAGTGACTGTCTTGGGATCAGTTACCACTGATAGCGCAACAAGTGATAAAAATGGCGACCCAGCTGTGTCACCTCAAAATTATGCATCTGGGTGTTAATAACACTTCTAAATTTTTTCTGATATCCATAATGTTATGGCAAAGGAAACACAATGTTCAGACATCAGAATAATGATAAGATGGGAATAAAAGTGATATATGGAAAGATCATTGTTCTACATATTCTAATGGTAAATCTGGTGGATTCAAGTGCTTAGTTTAGTGGTAAATATTAACAAATGAGCAGGGAAAGCTCTTTTGTCTTAAGGAAGAAAAAAGTTCAAAAAAGAGTGTAACTCAAGCATTGAAGCACTTTCCCCATATGCACTATATTTTGGAGGATGATTCTACTATAATTATTTCTTAGCTGACTAATGATTCCAATTAAAAGCATGCATCCATATCTACCATTTTTGAAGTACATCTTGACCTCGCTTTGAAGATTTACTTGCTAGCATATATATATATCACGAAGGAATCATGCCGTTGATTATCTTACTAGACTTGTTGATGGGAAGGAGCATTTTCCCCCCCCAACTGAACTTCTTGATGAGAGCAGATGCTACGAGCACTATTTTTGTTCAATTCTAAGTTTGAGCTTCTATATTGTAACCAAAAAAAAAAACTCGTTTAAAGAGGCAAGGTTGTACGTACATTTGCTTTTATGAAAAACCCTCTTTACTTATATATATTATATATCATATTATTAGTGTCTAGTTTTTATATGATTTAATTTTTCCCCTGTTATATTTGAACTAGCTCGTCAAACAGCATGGCTATGTATATGTATATATATAATCATCCACATGTCCTCATATTTGATTATCTCAATTTCTTATGCAACAAATGCTAAACATGCATCATTTCTCTTCATCAATGCTCATAAGCATCGTTTCTAAAATTCTTAAAAACACTAATGAAGCTCATAAATCACCCAAATTACCTTCCATGGATTGGCAACTAATCTTAAATCAGTGATAAATGCTTCAGCAACGCACACATTGTCTGCAAAGATTCTTATCAAAGATAAGTGTTAAGATGATAATAAAGCTTGCCATCAACCAGTTGACGACCATTTTCCCTCCAAGGACTGCAGATAGACAACCGAGGCCAAAAATTCTAGTCGTTTACTTTGGGCGCCTCAAATTCTCTCTCCCCAAAGTGTTTTCTGTGTTCCTTTAAGCAGAAAACACACAAGAGTTTTCCCTGCTCATTTGTTAATATTTACCACTAAACCAAGCCCTTGAATTTACCAGATCTACTATTAGATTATTAGGATTGCATCAAGACATGTAGAACAAAAAACTTTCCAAACGTCACTTTTGTTATCGTTATTCTGAAGTCTGAACATTGTGTTCCCTTGGCCATTACATTATGGATATCAGAGAGATTATAGAAGTTGTGTTACTGACATAGAGATGGATAATATTTGGGCGATACAGCTGGGGGGCAAATATTATTGGTCGTTGTAGTATCAACAGTAACTGATCCCAATACAGTCACCGATGCTTTGACAATGCACTTGTCGTCCTTGAGAAACCCATATGCTGGATCATGAAGATCTTCAATAGGCAAAAATTCTGGCGACCCCGACTTGGAATCCTTCAAACTATATTGCTTCTGACCTGCAGTAGAAGGCAAAATCTCATAAACTTTTGCAATAGGCCAACAGGGGATCTCACAGCTTAAAAGAAAAAACAGAAAAGAAGGGGGGAAAATTTAAATGAAGATGACAATCTATACATTTATACTCCTTATTGTTGCCATTTCTTCTCTCCATCAAGCACAAACTGAATTCCACATAAACTCCAGACGCAGGTGGAAATGTTGGAGAATGATCGAGCTCCAAGAATATAGATAGATATTTTGTGCAATCATTTGCAAGGAGACTAAGATGCCTAAAAAACCACAGATGACATTTATGAATAAGAAACAGCAAGCATGCTACAGGAAAGAAAAGGACAAACCAATAAATCATGATCCAGATCATAAATTCAACAATTAGCCAAATCACCACACAATTGAAACCAGAACAAGAAATATAATGGCTGCATGAGCCAAGTGCTGAATCAATTTCCCTGATTACACCAGAGAAAAATCCAGGAGAAGCAGCAAGAAGATGAGAAAGCAAAGGAATTCATCCAACAGAAATATCGGCCTAAGGTTATTCCTGGGACAGCTCTTCAATTGGTTGAGCAAATTAGCCTCTGGCTGACCTGCACTTATAGTTAAAAATTAATCACTCCTTGATCAAATTTGGATTACGAGCAGGGATATGGTTATGGTGCTGGCCTATGTAACTGATCTGTATGCTGAACCACATGAATGAAGCAAATTATACATGAATAACTTGTTCAAAAAAGTAATGCATATAACAAGGGTATACCAATTGTGACCGCCTGCAGAAAAACTTTCAGAGTTTTGTTGTTTAGTCATCTTTTTTGAGAAATCCTTGATGCACCATTGGTATTCAACAGGTGTTCTGTTTTTCAGTAGAGACAAGACCTCTGATGCTCTTCTGATTTTGACAGTAGAAACTTTTATAACATCAACCCCAAAAATGCAGCTATCATTGACAAGTAATCCAGAAGACGGATTCATGAAATTGTCACGGCTTATCATGTCCCAAAATCCATGTTCATTTAGGGACCTCTGGAGACAGGCATCACCTGCATCTAGAATGATACATTATTTCATTGAATATCACTTGAGCCAAAAAAAAGGGAAAGAAAAAAAAATAAAACAAAAAGATGAGTATGAAGAGTGAGCAAGCAATATGAGCCGCCGCCTTATCTCCCTGTTGCACTTTCTTTCAAAAAACAAAAGAAAGGAAGATATATGTGCTAGCACTTAAAAAGTTACTGTGACTACTGCTGTCACATGGCCACAGTAGGACAACTGAACAATCCAATTAGGGAAATATCCAAGTTATATACATAAATAAATCAATCAAAAATATGCCCAAAATTTTCAGGAATGTTTCAAACTACAATCATAATTGAACCAAAACTACTCAATGTGAGGTTGCACAAAAGAAGACATGAGAAGACACGAAGTTTCTTTGAGCTTCCGATGCCTATATTTACAACCATGCACTCATTAGAGATTGAGCCATTTGCAAATGAGAACACAGCCCACAGTTGACTGTCACATAAAGTTGATTTTTGAGTTGCAACAAACAACACCATCATGTCTGTCTGAACCTTTCTAGTAAATGATCTGAATTGTTATCCCATTATGTGGATCGAGCCATTTGCAAATGTGAGAACAATCTATATTGGATCAAAAACTATATAAATTTAACATGTGTGTAAAATAACTTATCCCCTATTTTGATAATATCAGTTCTGAAAAATAAGGAATTGGTGTAAGATTAGTCAAGTTACTTGGGATCGGTACCCAATTGTCTAGGTTCATATCCCACCCATACCCAGGTGGTGGGGTAGAGGTAACCCCTGCCTTTTCTAGGATAAAAAAGGGAAAATATTAGTATTTGCATATATTGTTAGGTTACAGAAAAGTGTATCACATAAATTCCTCCTCCTCCTCTCTCTCTCTCTCTCTCTCTCTCTCTCTCTACTCAATATTTATAAGTCTTCCATCTATAAAGCTACAGACAATATATAAAACAAGTGTTGTGGGTAAATAAGATTCAGAAGTTACATTTTCGCTTCACATGCTTGCCGTGTAACTGGTTAACTATCCACAAGTTGAAGACTGCATCAACTCCAACCAATTCAGTTTGTAGAGAAGAAGTATCTAAGCTGAGGAACAATGAAATGTACTGCTTTCCATCTTCCTTTTTAGCATGCTTTGGATACACCAACAATCTCCTGTGATATAGAAATATAATGATTTTGCAAGACAGCTAGTAAAATTATTCTTGACAATCTCATATATTTTGGTAAAATTATGTTTCTATATTTTCCTGTCAATGGAAAAAAAAACCAATGAAGGCATATTTAAAAGATATTGCTTCATACCACGGATCAGCCTCCTAAATAACAGTTTCTAAAAGAATGACACTGTACAACTCTAAAGTCTTATCACAAGAAAAAAATAAAATAAAACAATTACAAGAAAAGAAATAGCAATAAACTTGGTTTTTTTTTCGTACTTTAAATTATAAAGCTATTTATGGTTCTCTAATACATCCAAAATATACTAAACAAGATGGTACTCAATCAGAAAAAGCAAAGTAACCTGTCATAGAATTTTTTTTCTATATAAATTCATATCATAATCATTATTTTCCATAGAGATCAATTTAAGAATTTATACCATCACAAAGCCATTGATGGAGTAAGTGGTATGCAAAACCTTACTCAGCCGATGTTGGACAAATATCTCGAAGTTCTTAACTTAGACAACGCGATAATACTGATCCATAATCATAAGTTCATAGTCTAGCAATGATTCAATTAGAAGCAAAGATTCATTTTAAAAAAATCCAGAGAATTCACTTTCGACAACCACCAATTGATAGCAGTAATAAATTAAGAATTAAACACGATAGATTTTTGTTTGTTTATGTTATGGTGTATTGTATTTAGAAGATGGATTGTTAATAGATTGACTGCTAATAGGGCCTCTTTGAGCCCTCAACCTAGGGACTGAGGCCCACAGGCCAATTTATATGCATCAGCCAAAGGGTCTTATTGTTCAAATGAGATTGAGAAGTTTTACAGTTCAAATGACTTCAATATGTAGCAGATCAAGATGAAAGCTTTTCTTACCTAGTGAGGGTAGGCCATGGCTTTGAAGTTTGAAGGGGAAAAAACTTTCAGGCCAGTATCTCTGACAAAGGGGAGGCATTTGATGCCAAAGCTCTCACAGCAATTCAACTGAGCCTCGGTGATGGAGTGTTGCGAAACATTCATAAGGAAGCAGCTGCTGCTGGGATTTGGCAAAATTACCGAATAATGCAAGACCAAGTTTTGACAAACAGATTGTATGTGAAGCAACAGTTCATAATTCTGAAGATGCTTTTTTAGAAGAACATCTTGATGGTTATGATAAAATTTTGTTAGAGTTGGCCAACATTGATGTTCAGATATCTGATCATGATTAAGCTCTTAAATTGTTATGTTCTTTACCTGCGACACATGAGCAAATCAAAATTGCTTTGATATATGGAAAGACTGCCCTCTCTTGATGTGAAAGCTGCTCTTATTTTTAACAAGTTGAAGAAGAAAGTAGATAGTAGCACCGATTCAGAACCTTAGGTGGAAGGTGTACTTGCAAGGGGAAAAATAACTAAAAGGGGCTCGAAGAGTGTCTAGATCAAAATCTAAATCCAAGTCTAAAAAGAAAACTGAATGCTATTACTGTCACAAGACAAGGCACATAAAATTTTAGTGTCCTGTCCTAAAAGGGAAGGGCAAGAAGGACGACAAATCCTTTGATTTTGCTGGTGTTGCTGCTGAAAACTCTGATGATTTTGAGACGGTTCTTTCAGTGTCTGATTGTGATATGAATTCAAAAAATTATTCCATTCTTGATTTCGGATGTTCCTGTCATACCTGTCCTAACAGAGATTGGTTCGACTCTTATAAACTAGTCAATAGAGGGACTGTTCTTATGTGGAATGGTGTGCCCTGTGAAACAATACATATAGGGACTATTCAAATTAAGATGCATGATAACATTGTAAGGACTCTGACCGATGTCTGACAAGTTGTAGATTAAAGAACCTTATTTCATTGAGAATGTTTAACTCTAATGGATGCAATATATATTGCTGAAGGTGGAGTTATTCAAGTTTATAAAGGTGTCTGGGTTGTGCTGAAAGGAAAGAAGATTGGAAACCACCACTTTCCGTAAGTAACTACTGTTACTGGTGGTGCAGCAATTTTATCTTCAGGTTCGTCAGATTTGGATGTTACATCTCTGTGGCATCTGAGGCTTGGGCATATGAGGGAGAAGCATGCCAAAATTAAGCAAATGGGGTTTGCTTAGTATTCAAAAGATAAGGAAATTGGATTTTCATGAGCATGATGTGTTTAGCAAGCAATGCAGAGTGAGTTCTCTGCAGATACTCACAGGACCAAGAGTCTGTAGATCATATTCACCCAGATCTTTGGGATCCCTGTCACGTTCCTTCCAAGGGTCAATAAAAATACATGCTGACTGTCACTAATGACCCCTCCAAGAAGGTTTGGGTGTACATGTTGAAGCAGAAACATGATATTCTGAGTACCTTTAAGTAGCAGAATAAGAAGCAGATTGGCAACAAGGTGAAGCATCATAGGACATGATGGTTTAGAATTCCATTCCACTAAGTTTGATTAGTTCTGCAAGAATGAAGGCATTGCACTATTGTTGGTACTCTAAAACAGAATGGAGTTGTAGAATGCATAAACAAGACACTATCATATGAGGCTTGCTGCATGCTACAATGACGTCCAGTCTAGAGAGTTTTGGCTAAAGAAATTTATATGGCTTGTGATTTAGTGAACAGGTCTCCATCAAGTACCATTCAATTCAAAACTCTAAAGGAGGGATGATTTGGTTATCTTTCTTATTATTCAAACTTAAAAATATCTTATTGTCCCATTTATGATCATGTAAATGATGGAAAAGTAGAACCTAGAGCAAAGAAATACATAACTTGGTTATGTGATAATTGTGGTGTGCTGACCCTAAATCACCTAAGCTTATAATCAAGAGGGATGTAACTTCTGATGTGTCTGTCATGCTTCATCTGAAAAGGAGTTTGCTAATGCAGATGGAGACCATAGAGTTAGAAAGCAGGTAGAGTTTAAGATTGATACTTCTAGGTTGAAGCAAGAAGTTACTGCACAATAGATTGAGAAACAGGAAGATGGTTCACAGTAGGAACCATACAGCATTGTTATAGGAAGACACAGAAAGCAGATCAACAGACCAAAGAGGTTTTCTGAATTAAATCTGATTTCACATGTATAGACAATATTGGCGTTTAGAAGGCTTCTATGTACCACAAAGTTGTTACAGGTGCATAAGTAGTTCTATGGTCTATAGTTATGAGCAAGGGGATTGTCTCTTGACAAGAATTAGGCTTTAGAGTTAGCAAAGCCACCAAAGGAGACGAAAATTATCAGTTGCAAATGGGTCTTCAAGAGGAAAGAAGGAACTCCAAGGGTAGAAGATGTGAGATATAAGACCTGCTTTGTAAGGGCTACAATTAGAAATAGAGCATGAATTTCAAGGAAGTATTTTCATCAGTTGTGAAGCATAGCTCTACTCGAATGCTCCTTGCTCTAGTTGCTCTGTTGGACTTAGATTTGGAGCATCTTGATGTGAAAACAACTTTTCCTCAAGGTGAGCTTGAGTAGATTATGCATTAGCTTGAGGTTTTGTTGTTCAGGAAAAAGATAATCATCTTTTCTTGTTGGATAGGTCACTCTGTTGACCTAATTATTGATTTTGATGATTAATAAAAAGATATGAGTATATTCATTTTATTACTAATAGATTTAACAAGTGTTTCAGGGCTTAAAAAGATTTGATCAATCAAAAAGAATAAAGAAATACGTTTTTGAATCAATTGCCAGACGTATGTTTCAAAATTCAGAGCCTGGAATCGACACCTAGAAGGTCTGGAGCCGATCCCATGGCGGATCAGATGCTTTCTTGATTTTTGGCACGGTCAGGAGTCGACACTCAGAGTTTCGGAGCTGACACCTAGATTTCAGGAGCCGACACTTACGGTCTCTGGAGCCGACTCCAATATGAGAACAGAAAGCATATTTTTGGACTACTCTGGAGCCGACACTTACAGTTTTCCGGAGCCGACTCCCGAATGCGACGAGCCGACACTTACCTTTTTCGGAGCCGACTCCTCAACGAACTTTTACTTTCTATTTTTAGATATTCGACTTGGAGTCGACACCTGAAAAGTTGGAGCCGACTCCAACCTGTCAGGAACGGATTTTCAAAGTGTCAGAACGGCCTCCAACGGTAATATTTTCTCACCTAATCTCTAACGGATACTTTTCTTGTGTGTAGGAGGAATCCAATGACAGAAATAACGGCTAGTTTTTCACCTAATCTTGGTTAAAAGAAGAATTTATAAAAGGGGAGTCCGTCCGTTTGAAAAAATGACGAAAAAAAATAGAGAGAAAACAAATTGAAAAAATCTGAGAAGTCTTGAGCAAGAAATTAAGAGGAAAGAGTTAAAGTTCAAATCCATCAACTCCAGAAAGCTCAAAGAGAAATCCAAGGCATTCAAGTTCAAAATCGGAGGATTTTCCAAAAGAAGAAAAAGAGAGCCAAAAGCCCTGTTTTTTCCCAACTTCTCATCTGCAATCTTTGTGAAGAATCTGAGCTGATGCCTGATTCAACATCTCAAAGGAGAAGAGGAAAAGAAGAAAAGAAGAAAAGCTCAAATCAACTCTGCTTCAAACAGGCTTTTCTAACCTTGTTTATTTATATTGAATATTTGCTCATTTGAGGAGCTGTTTGTTATTGTAAACTCTATTCTCATTTGTTTTTACTAGTTCAATCAGGGGGATTGAATTAGTAGAGGTAGTAAACCTCGGGTCAAGCTAGATTAGCTTGGGTTTGGGTTTTGTGCTGGTGAGCCCGGAAAACCAGTTGGGTTCGTTGTGATCCCGTGGGAAACAACAAGTTTTGAGTTGTGAGCTTGTAAAACAACTCGGCTGTAATCTAGTAGATTATAGTGTGGACCCAAGTGGTACTTGGGAGTGGACGTAGGTGTTGGATACACCGAACCACTATAAAATCCTTGTGTTTGCCGTGTTTTGATTCTCTCTCTCTATCTCTTTGTTTGTAGTTAATATTTATCCTGCACTTAATCTTGTGTATTCCAAAGCCAATCGTTTTTAAAAGGTTAAATTTTTTTAAGAACCCAATTCACCCCCCCCTTTTGGGTTGCCATCTGGGCCAACACACTCTATGGCCTTAAGTAGTCCCCAAGATAGTGGTATAAGATATTTGTTAGCTTCATGATTGGGCATGGTTATTGCAGAAGAAGTCTTTATGATAGTTATATATCACAAGTGTAACAAGCCAGAACCTCACTCAAAAAGCCTAACCGGCTGGTATAATTTCGATTATTTGTCTCTGTATAAGTACTCAAATTTATCCAGTGCACAATTGCTATGGAATTAGATTTATGCTAGCTTAGACTCCCACGTATTCTTCCTATTTAAGCTTTGGCATACTCGTTAGGCTAAAGATCTAACTCAATTACAAACACCACAATGGATCCATTACCAATTCTAAAAAAGCCCACCTGTGGTGTCTACTAATCCATATGAGCTATGGGCCAGCTTCACTTTGACACTATTTGTAATAGTTTGGGATCTCACCAAAAGGCTCAATGAAATGTATACTCAAGATCTACCTGGTGCACAACCAATATAGGACTAAACAAACACCATTATAGGCTTCCACAATAGGAAATTTTTAGATGGGTCTCGCATTTATCTACTATCATATGTTGATATTATAGCCAACGACACAGCATGCCCAAAATCAAGAAGTTGAAGGCTCAGCTTAGTGCTAAATCTGAGATGAAAGATTTGGGTGCAACAAGAAGGGGGTATTTAGATTCACAAGGACATGAAAGCAGATACATATTTATCATAAAGAAGTATATCGATAAGGTACTTGAATGCTTTAGTATGGAGAATCTAAACTTGTGAGCACTCTACTTGTTGCTCACTTCAAACTTTTAGCAGATTTGTTACCATAGACATAGTAGAATATGCCTCATGTTTTCTATGTTAGCGAGCTGTGGCGTGCAAGCATTATATATGCTATGGCGAAGCATTAGTGAGTTGTTAGCAAGGATAGAAAAGCAAGTTGTATTTATCATAGAAGTGCACTGAGTAGATGCTTGAATGCTTTGATGTGGAGAAGTTCAAACATTTGAGCACTCTACTTGATGCTCACTACAAACTTCCAGCAGATTTGTTAGCACAAACAATAGGAGCCGCGGTGTATGTCTCATGTTTCTTCTTCTGGTGCAATTAGGAGAGCTATATATGCTAAGGCATGCACCCATCTAGAAAAGCACATTGGTAAGCAATGAAATAGATTCTCGAGAGGCACTGCAAATGTTGGTTTGGTGTATGAAAGGAACAGTGATAATGGTCGTATAGTTATGAGTTTTTAGATTTGAATTTTTTTTGGTGATCTTGATAAGACGAGGTCTTTGATAGGTTATCTTTTCAATCTTTCATGTTCTGCTATCAATTGGAAGGCATCATTGTAACCTACAGTTGCTTTGTCCACCATAGAGGCAAAGTACAAGTCAATGACAAAGGCAACGAAGGATGCCATTTAATTGACTAGCTTGATTGAGGACTTGGACCTCTAGTGGGATAAGATAGTTATCTATTGTTTACTGTGATAGCTGGAGTGCACATTAGATGTATCATGAAAGAATTAAGCATATTGATGTCAAATACCACTTTACCACATAAATTGTAAAAGATGGATATGTTAAGATCTCCACCATAAAGAATCCAATAAATATGATGACTAGGCATGTTCCTTTCATGAAGTCCATGGATTGCTTGGATTTGATTGGTGTTTGTAATGTTGCTTTGTGCTCTTAAGGGTTTTGGAGGAGAGAAACATGGAACTTTTGTGGAGCTTGGTGAGATAGACTTGATTGGGACAATCCAAGATTGAGATTTGTTATTGGGTCTTGAATTTAGAGGATAGACTGCTAAAATAGCCTCTTTGCTTGGGCCCCCAAATCAAGGGATCAAGCTCATGGTAGAGGCTCAAAACCTTTGTTGTAGGACAAAGCCCTCATGCACCCAAGGCCTGAGGAGAAGTCCCCATGCACAACACCTAATGTTGTGCTTTGACTGACTTATCCTAAGGTTTGAAGGGTGGAGCTCCTGGCTCCTTTTTCAAAAGTATGCGCACTTGAATAGAATTTGCCCATCTTAGGGATTACACCTTTTTATTTTAAGGCTTTTGGAGTGCTGGTGAGATTTGAGGGCTTTTATATTGAGGTTTTCTCCTTTCTTCTTTGTTCTTTCTCTAGTATTAGCAAAGCTATCTAAGTCATCTCCACCCATGGATGTAGGTTATAAACCAAACCATGTAAATCTCTGTGTCCTTCTCTCTTTGTTTGCTTTGTTATCTCTAAATTTAGTCTCTTTGCACAACAATTTAGATGATAATAAGTATGAATGCTTGGCAAATACAGACCCACAAAGTTGATCTCAAATAGATGGGACAAGGCTAGGCCTGAATGAAGAGATCTAGACTAGCCCAAAAGCTGTGAAAGGGAGAGAGGTGTAAGGTAGCAGCAAGGAAAGAGAAGTGAAAGTCAAGGAAAGAAGGTGAATAACTTCTAAGGAGGGTCTTTACATGATGTTTTTACAAATAATTTATGAATAAATATTAAAATTCATGTATTGTTGAATAGCTCGTACATGTAACTAACCAAGAGAAATTTGGATCATTTGGCCAATGAAAAGTGCATTACTGAAGAATATTTTTCAACAGCTTGGAGAATATCATGACTAGCCTTGTACAACTAAGTCAAGCCCAAGCATGGCCATCAATAAAAAATAGGACTCATGCTAATAACAGGCAGCTAGGTCAATCCATGGATAACTTAGAACAAGTTACAATCCATGCCATGGCAGCACAAGGTGCAAAACTAGGTGATCCTTGACAAAAAGTTGGCAAGTGAGGTGTGCGAATCCTTGATAAAAGCCTAATTGACAGAAGACCCATAGCCATGGCATTAATGCAAACAAGTTCACAGGTTAACCATTCTAGAACAGTGCAGCAATAAGCTGAAAATCATGCTAAAATACACCAGAATTTTGAAAATGATTTAGATAAATATAACATTGAACAAATTTAACAAAAAGAAGGGATATAAAATTGTAGATATCTTTATTCATGTGAAAAGAAAGCATTCAAGAAACAGGAATCACAAACAAGAACAACGCATCACGGTCACAAGCAAAAAATATCATCATCAGTTCGTAATTTTAAAGTGTTTCTTGAATTATTAATCATGAACAACTCATAGAATCTGTGAACAACTGATAGTTCTTAATTGCTTCAATGATGCAGGGGGTAAACCAGAAAATCATTCAGCTAAGGAATAAATCAAACATAATATGTTAACAATTTATTAATTCAGAGAATATATCGCTGGTCCCAAGCTCGGGTAGAGGAGGGTTGCGTTAGGTAGCTGACAGCCAATGCAAAACCCCGTCAGAACCCTTAACAAATGAATTTTATAAATGCGAAGGGCTAGGACGTCCCCGTTAAGAGACGCATTACATCTGCCTCCGAATGTTTCGAAAAATGGGCAAGGGATGCCGTACCGGCGTCCGAGTGCGGTGATAAGTGAGCAAGGGTTCTTGCACGGACGAGTGCGGATAAAGAAGTTAGTCCATGATAGTCAGTTTAAAGTAGCAACATGGAACATAAGAACACTAACAGGTAAAACTATGAAGATAGGGACATTATAATTAGAAGAAAAGTAAATATAATATGCTTACAAGAGGCTAAATGGATAAGTAAAAGATCTAGAAAAATAAAGAATACAAATATAAATTATTACACTGAAAATATAAAAATAGAAATGGAGTAGGAATAATTGTAGACAAGAATTTTAAGGAATATGTGTTAAGGTAACTAGGAAAGAAGATCAGATTATATCACTAAAACTTATAATTAAGAATAATATAATTAATATAATTAATGCATATGCACCACAAGTAGGATTAGACCAACAAACTAAGACAAAATTTTGGAAAGACAGATGAAGTAATGCAAGAAATACCACAAGAAGAAAAGATATATTTGAAAAAAAAAATTTAATGGACATGTAGGTAGGTAAACAAAAGGATGAATATAAAATGGCACATGGAGGATATGAATTTGGAGATAGGAATGAAGCCGGCATGAGCTTATTAGATTTTGCAGTGGCGTATGATCTAACAATAGCAAACACTTATTTCAAAAAGAAGATGAACATTTAATAATTTAAAAGTGGATCTAATAAAAGTCAAATAGACTTTTTCTTAATTAGGAAGATAGATAAATAATATGCAAAAACTGTAAGTTATTCCAGAATAAAGTTTAACTTCACAATATAGGATAATGGTAGCAGACATATGGATAAAGTAAAATCAAAGTAAAACATAAACTATTAATCTAAAAATTAATAATAAAATTGAAAAAAAATCTAGAATTATTTTTAAAAAAAGTTAGTAAGAATAATGACTATAATATAGATAGTGATCCTAACTTAATATGGGAAAAAGCAACTAATGCATAAAAACATAGCAAAAGAAGTTCTAGGAGAATCAAAAGAATAGGACTAGTAGGAAAGAAAACTTGATGGTGAAACAAGGAAGTTTAAGCTGCCATCAAGCTTAAAGGATAAACTATAAAATTTGGCAAAAGGCTAGGGATGAAGAAAGCCTAAAAAAGTATAGGAATGCAAAGAAAGAAGCCAAAAAAGCAGTAAGTAATGCCAAACTTAAAACCTATAATGATTTATATAGTAAACTAAATACGAAAGAATATGAAAAAAATTATATATAAATTAGCAAATTAAGTGAAAAGAAAACAAAAAATCTTGACTATATTAATGTATAAAGGATGAAGATGTAAATAACTTGATTCTGAATAAAGCAGAGTGAAGAAAGCAGATTCATGTAGCCGACCCAATGTAGTTGGGAAGAGGCTTTAGATGAGTTGAGTTGAGAGAATATTATCGCTCTAATAAACTATACTCACGTTCATATGCATGCTGTAAAATAACCAATAACGTGCCTAATGTGATTTAGATCAACATGGCACTTCAAAATAAAGTAAAGCAGCGGAAATAGTATTGAGGATTACCTCCCGCCATCGTTCCGGCCTCGGGATAAAATAAAAAGGAAGAAGCTTTGAATTCTGGTTCTTCTGGTCCTTTCTCTACCCAGATCGATGGTGTGTGGTTTTTCTCATATCGTAGAGCAGGTACCAGGGACCATTTTTATATACACAAACCCTCCAGAAATTTCTGCCATCATAGAGATTTCCGGAGCACGTTATGGGCGATGGTTACGGAGTCGCAAACTCACTCCCGCTGTTTTGCACGTTCAAAATTCAAAATACATAAACCACAAAATCAGGAGTTGGTTATTCCCCTGGCCAGTAGGAAATTAACCAACATTCTCCCACTTGGTCTATGTATTTTCTACCATGCACGATATTAACATACGGATCATGGCGACAGTTCCTCTAAATGTGAGTATTGTCTTCCATGTATCACAATATGTTACACTTCCCAACATAGCCCAAATAACTTAATGAATAAACCCTATGTTTATTCGTGGTCCAAACATAATGATATTCCTCAAACAAATATGTATACAACTTAAAGGAGAAATATCCAAACTGAATAAGAGTTTCATTGAAGAACAAGTATATACAATGACATTACATCACGGAACTAAGTCCCATTCGCGCTACATGATCCTTGAAACCTTTGGTGGCATGCCTTTAGTCAGAGGATCCGCGATCATCAATTCAGTGCTGATGTGTTCAATAACCACTTTCTTTTCTTTAACACGCTCTCTTATGGCTAAGTACTTAATGTCGATATGTTTACTACGACTACCACTCCTATTGTTCTTAGCCATAAAAACAGCAGCTGAATTATCACAGTACAATGTCAAGGGCCTCGAAATAGAGTCTACAACTTTAAGCCCAGATATGAAACTCTTCAACCATACACCGTGTGAGGTAGCTTCAAAACAAGAGACGAACTCAGCCTCCATAGTGGAAGTAGCAGTCAAGGTCTGCTTGGCACTCTTCCATGATACAGCTCCATCAGCTAACATAAACACGTAACCTGACGTTGATTTACGTGAATCAATACAGCCAGCAAAGTCTGCATCACTATATCCAATGACTTCCAACTTCTCAGTCCGTCTATACATGAGCATGTAATCCTTGGTTCCTTGAAGGTATCTCATAACCTTCTTTGCAGCCCGCCAGTGGTCAACACCTGGATTACTCTGATATCTCCCAAGCATTCCAACAACAAATGCAATGTCAGGCCTGGTACAAACCTGAGCATACATAAGGCTTCCAATAGCTGAAGCATATGGAATGGGTCTCATCTGTTCGCGTTCGAACTCATTTTTGGGACACTGATTCAAGCTGAATCTATCACCTTTCACAATGGGTGCTACACTCGGTGAACAATCTTTCATGCGAAACCTTTCTAGAACCTTGTTGATATAGGTCTCTGAGACAAGCCCAAAATGCCTCTAGATCTATCTCTATGGATCTTTATGCCAATGACATAAGATGCCTCACCCATATCCTTCATATCAAAGTTCTTTGAGAGAAATTGTTTCACCTCATATAGCAAACCCTTGTCATTAGTCGCAAGCAAAATGTCATCCACATATAACACAAGAAAGCAAATCTTGCTCCCACTGACCTTTTGGTATATACAAACATCCATGATGTTTTCTTCAAAGCCAAATGAAGTAATAACATCATGAAATTTCAAATACCATTGTCGGGAGGCTTGCTTTAATCCATATATGGACTTATTCAGCTTACAACTAAATTCTCACCACTACTAGAGGAAAATCCTTCTGGTTGTTTCATGTAAACCTCTTCCTCTAGATCACCATTGAGGAACGCCGTTTTCACATCCATCTGGTGTAACTCTAAATCAAAATGAGCCACCAATGCCATGATTACACGGAAGGAGTCCTTTTTAGATACAGGAGAAAAGGTCTCCGTGTAATCTATTCCTTCCCTCTGAGTAAATCCTTTGGCAACAAGTCTAGCCTTATGTCTCTCAATGTTGCCTTCTGAGTCTTTCTTAGTTTTAAAGACCCACTTACAACCAATGGCTTTTACACCATTAGGCAACTTGACAAGATCCCAGACTTTGTTAGATGCCATAGAATCCATCTCTTCTTTCATGGCTTTGTACCACAAGTCAGATACATTAGAACTCATGGCCAGTGAAAACGTTTCAGGATCATTTTCGGCTCCAATATTGTAGTCACATTCTTGCAGATACACAACATAATCACTAGGAATTGCTGGTCTCCTAGTCCTAGTAGACCTCCTCAATGTTGCCTCAACATTCTCCTGTGAAACGGGATCATGTTGCTCAACAGGTTGTTCAACAATTTCGGGTATTTGCTGAACTTCAAGGTCTACTGGATTTGGATCAGCAGTTTGTGGAATCTCTTGGACCTGTTGCTCAACATGTGCACGAACACAAGGCGCACTGTGAACTACAACAATCGGTCCACTACTTGAAGTGGAGCATTGAGCATCTTGATGACCTTTCCCAAGACCAAGGTCTTGAAAATGATCGCTCCCACTAATTAAATCGTTTTCAAGAAATTTAGCATTTCTTGATTCCACAAATCTAGTGCTATGAGAAGGACAATAAAATCTATATCCCTTGGATCTTTCGGCATAACCAACAAAATATGCACTTAAGGTCCTCGGGTCCAACTTCCTTTCATGTGGATTATAAATCCTCACCTCAGCTGGGCAACCCCAAACGCGTACATGTCGCAAACTCGGTTTCCAACCTTTAAACAACTCAAAAGGTGTCTTTTGGACAGCCTTGGTTGGAACCCGGTTTAATATGTACACCGCTGTCTTAAGGGCTTCAGTCCATAAGGACCGAGGAAGTTTGGAGCTGGCAAGCATGCTCCTTACCATGTCCATTAATGTTCGGTTTCTTCTTTCAGCCACACCATTCTGATCTGGAGAACCAGGTAAGGTGTATTGGGCAACAATCCCACAATCTTGAAGAAACTTTGCAAATGGACCGGTAGCTTGTCCACTCTCAGTGTATCTACCGTAGTATTCTCCTCCCCTATCAGATCTTACGATCTTGATTCGTTTGTCACATTGTTTCTCTACTTCAGCCTTAAAAATTTTGAAAGCATCAAGTGCCTCACTTTTGCTGTTCAATAAGTAGAGATACATGTAACGCGAATAATCATCAATAAAGGAGATGAAATACTTATTACGGTATGCATCTATATCAGGACTACAAATGTCTGTATGAATTATTTCTAACAATTGAGAACTCCTCTTTGCACCTTTCTTTGACTTGTTAGTCTGCTTACCTTTAATGCAGTCTACACAAGTACTAAAGTCAGTCCAATCAAGAGTACTAAGTACTCCATCATGTACCAACCTCTTGATTCTATCAATGGAGATATGACCTAATCTCCTATGCCACAAATTAGACGAATTCTCATCAACGACACATCTTTTAACACCAACATGCATAGAAGAATAGTGATTGTCATTTTCTAAATTAAGACGAAAAAGACCATCAGACAATGTACCACATCCAATAATCTCAGATCCATAAGAAATACTGAAAGATGAATCCGAAAATTTAAAGGAATATCCACAAGATACAAGTCTTGAAACAGAAACTAAATTCCTAGCAAAACCAGGAATATAAAATGTCTTTTCCAAACTTAAAATAAAACCACTATCTAAAACAAGTTTGCAAGTTCCAATGGCTTCCACATGTGATGACATCTTATTTCCAGAATAGATGCAGCATTCACTTCCCACTGGTTTCCGCAGGTCTTGCAATCCCTGCAAGGAGTTGGTAACATGGATTGAAGAACCAGAGTCAATCCACCATGTGTCTTGAGTAACATTAATCATGTTAGATTCATAACAGACAAAAGAGAGTTGAGTACCTTTCTTGTCAAGCCACTGTTTGAACTTGGCACAATCCTTCCTCAAATGCCCTTTCTTCTTGCAGAAGAAACATTTGGAACTTTTCTGAATGTCCCCTTTGGCAGGAATCTTGCCCTTGTTCTTTGCTTGAAAGTGTTGTCAAATTTACCTTCTCACCCTCTTCCACAGCAAGTCTACCCTCCTCTTGAACACACATGGTCATAAGTTCATTAATTGACCATTTATCCTTATGTGTGTTATAAGAGATCTTAAATGGGG
>UESW01004084.1:227259-363675 GCA_900491605.1 Calamus simplicifolius
GCCGAGCAACAAATCTCCGAACCCTGGCAGGGCCAGTAAAAATCTCCGAACCTCGGCAGGGCCGAGCAACAAATCTCCGAACCTTGGCAGGGCCAAGTAAAATATTCTCCGAACCTCGGCAGGGCCGAGCAACAATCTCCGAACCTTGGCAGGGCCAAGTAAAACATTCTCCAACCTCGGCAGGGCCGAGCAACAAATCTCGAACCTTGGCAGGGCCAGTAAAATATTCTCCGAACCTCGGCAGGGCCGAGCAACAAATCTCCGAACCTTGGCAGGGCCAAGTAAAATATTCTCCGAACCTCGGCAGGGCCGAGCAACAAATCTCCGAACCTTGGCAGGGCCAAGTAAAATATTCTCCGAACCTCGGCAGGGCCGAGCAACAAATCTCCGAACCTTGGCAGGGCCAAGTAAAATATATCCGAACCTCGGCAGGGCCGAGCACAAATCTCCGAACTTGGCAGGGCAAGTAAAATATTCTCCGAACCTCGGCAGGGCCGAGCAACAAATCTCCGAACCTTGGCAGGGCCAAGTAAAATATTCTCCGAACCTCGGGGGCCGAGCAACAAATCTCCGAACCTTGGCAGGGCCAAGTAAAATATTCTCCGAACCTCGGCAGGGCCGAGCAACAAATCTCCGAACCTTGGCAGGGCCAAGTAAAATATTCTCCGAACCTCGGCGGGCCGAGCAACGAATCCTCCTAGCCGTGGCAAGGCCAAGTAAAAGTCATTCGGGCTAAAACCCCAACAAAAAGCCGAAGTACACAGGCCCCGACTAAAGCCGGACAGCCTTCAAATAGTCCCCGAAGGACTTCGTTCGGTTTGAAAAAGCGCGTTAAACAAAAACCGTCGACACACAAAAAGAAGCCACCATTGGCGAACCCCTTTTTGGAGGCCATTGAGCCCCGCCTAATCGGCCAAAGGCCCCAAGCAGAGCTAGGAGATCCCCCTCCGATTACTGAAACCTTTGGGGACGCCCCTATAACCCGTCGTTCAAAGCGTCCATATAAACGCACAAAAACGATGGGTCACACCAACACCCTGATTCATCACACGAATCAAGGCCATAAATTCTTGAAGAAAGGACTTCCAAAGCAAGATCCATTTTTCATTTAGAAAAGAGGATTACAAAAAGGCAGTGAAAACAAAAGCAGGAAGAGAGGCCCTAAATCAGAATCCGGAGTCACTCCCGGAGGCCAGCAGCTCCTCCAGGCGCTCCGTCAAGTCAGCCACTTGCTGACGAAGGGACGCAATCTCCTCCCTTTGCCGGTCCGCCAACCGGCGTAGGGCCTCCGCCTCCCTGACCGACACGTCCATGTATTCTTCGGCGGTCCTCGCGAGCTGCTGTTACTCGCAAAGGCCGATGCTAGACTCTGTCCGTCAACGGTGACGGAGGTATGCCTCCCCTCCGACGCAGCGGCTGTCGAGCGAAGAACGCGACTCACCTGATGATCGCCTGGAGAGGCCATTTTTTCGGAGCTTAAACCGAGGGATGGCCGAAACCGATGCCCCTCGGTCGTATTTATACTCTCCAGGCAGATATCTCTATCGGTCGCGCCGTAACCGCCGACCCATAGAACTTGCCATGCGTCGCCGTTTCAATGCTTGCAAAATCCGAGGTATCGCGCCCCATCCCAAGCGAGATCGATAAGCGCGCGCAGGTTGTTCGGGAATTCCCCAAGCAAACATTTTCCGATCTGTCGGCCCTCGCAATAAATGCATTCGGCGCTTCCCCGAGCCTCTTAATGCTGGTCTCTTTTTCGAGAAACGCGGAAGTCCGGCATTCGGCCAATAACCTATCCCCTCGGGAAGAGTGGCGTCACCAATAAAAGCGTAACAATATACCGCCCGTTCCGCTCTGGCGCCCCTTATCAAGCGCCGCGTGGACCTAACGCTGTGGCCCACAATGACAACTGAGTTGCTCCCTTGAGCCCGGATCTCCGAACCTCGCCGAGCCTGAACCTTGGCAGGGCCAAGTAAAACGTTCTCCGAACCTCGGCAGGGCCGAGCTACGAATCTCCGAACCTTGGCAGGGCCAAGTAAAATTCTCCGAACCTCGGGGGCCGAGCTACCAAATCCGAACCTTGGCAAGGCCAAGTCAATTATCCGAACCTCGGCGGGCCGAGTGAATAATCTCCGAACCTTGGCAGGGCCGTAAAATTCTCCGAACCTCGGCAGGGCCGAGCCAAATCTCCGAACCTTGGCAGGGCCAAGTCAATTATCTCCGAACCTCGGGGGCCGAGTGAAAATCTCCGAACCTTGGCAGGGCCAAGACAAATATCTCCGAAACTCGGCCGGCCCGAGCGACAGGTTCCCTGAACCATGATGGGAAAAGTACGGATTCCCTGAACTCGGCCAAGGCCGCCCGCGATAATCCGAGCTCCGGTAAAAGCGGAGCACAAAAATACCAGGCTTCTGACCAGAGTAAGGAGCATGCTTCGCCGAATGATCTCTGAACCGCACACACGACCTCGATTAGTTCGGACGGCGTGAGATCCTCTCTTTGTACCCCACAAACAACAATAACTACAAGTTCGGCACAAGAAAAGATAGAGATCGAGAAATAGAACAACTCTCTTTATTGCCGATCAAGGTCAGTTACAAATGCCTCACAGGCGTTACAAGAACATTGAAATGCATAAAATAAAGGCAAATACAAAACTCGGGCAACTGCTCCAAAGCAGACCTAACCAATCTGATGTTTCGACGTCCGGATCGACAAATCAGGCAAACCACGAAACGGTCAGCCCGCCTGGACGGTCGATGAAGCTAACCCTCCACGGCTCCCGCCGAATGAAGAGATTCAGAAGGCGGCACGGCCCGTGGATGCTGATTCTGAGGATTCGGCAAACCAGCCCGCCCCCCTAGGAGGGGTGCTGGATCGCAGGCCGCTGCCCGACCGAGAGGCCCGGGGACCATCAGACCCCGGTTGCTCCCATTTCTCCTCCCGTGGCAAGGATTCCCCTCAGAGAAGGGATGGGAATCCAACCAGCGAGGAGGAGAATCTGTCGTGCTACGGGGTGTCGATACACTTCCTACCGTAAGCCCCCCGTAACAGGCCACAAAGGTCACACGGGAAGGGTATATGTGCGCTCCCCGTGTGATCTCTGCGCCCCCCATGTGCGCTCTCCATGTGATCTCCGGGACTCATCCCCTAAGGGCGAGCCATTCTTCGCAGCTCCCCGGTCGCCCCAGCTATCCGGCGGCAAGGAGCCCATGAGAGGAAAAATCGGTCCTCCCACTCGTAGCAGCAGAGAAGTGAGCATAATGGAAGCTCTGATGGAAAAGACACTTTGGGGATAACCAAACATGACCCCCTTCTCCCCTTTTTATAGGCAGAAAGAACCGGGAACAAGCTATCAAGCTGAAAGTCCCGAGATTCAAACACCTGGCCCACGCCTCCACGTGGCCCCTCAGGATAGACGCGGCGCCCCACTGCGCGCCAAACCCACCTGAGTTATGACGTATACGGAGATTCCTCCTGATCCCGAATCACGGTCATTTAATGCGGAGGATCACCGCCAACGCCTCGAAAACTGGCGGGTTCAGAATATCGTCCTTTGAAAGTAACGTCCTCCAATGGTAAGCGATTGCGTGCGCGACGAAGTGATCCTGCATGGGAAAAGAGCACCTTCCGGAAAGCTCTGATGCAGCTTTATGCCCCCACTACGCCGTATCATCAATTCTGGTGAAATAAAAACCGAATCACCTGCGGACAGCAGGGCGATTGGCAGAATAGCAGAAAGCGCGAAGGCCTTTTTGCCTGTCGGCCCCAGCCGACCTTTTGCCCGTCGGCCCCAGCCGACCTATTTTGTCTGTCGGCCCAGCCGACCTACTTGCCTGTCGGCCCAGCCGACCTATTTTCCGTCGGCCCCAGCCGACCTACTTTGCCCGTCGGCCCCAACCGACCTATTTTTCGTCGGCCCAAGCCGACCTACTTTGCCTGTCGGCCCCAGCCGACCTATTTTGCCCATCGGCCTAGCCGGTACGTTTCCTTCAATCTCGAGATAAGGATGACCTAAAGCGTCAGTAAGCCATAGGTCGCTCACAATCGAGGCGGAAACGACAACAAAGTCACGCAAGGAAAACACTTAAGTGAAAACGGAAATTCATTATTAAGAAACGTCAGACAATGTCTAAAAGACGGAATACAAGAGTGGCCTCCTAAGGGGAGCCGCATCGGCTTTGGCCCTCGGTTACATCTGCGAAGCGTGACTAGACTCGCCCTTCTCTAATATTTTCCCCCTCAACGGCAGTTTGCGACCGTCCCTCAGAAGCTGCGGCTTCGCTGGGACCAGGGGCGACACCAAGGTCGGCGTCAGAAACGTCAACATATCATCTTCATCCTCTTCTTCAGACTCGCCATCGTCGGGATCTTCAGCACCCAGGAAAGAAAGATCCCATTCCGGGTGCCCACTAAGTATCCTCTGTTTGCACTCCTCCATCCCATGATGGAACGCGTCTACACTGATAGCGTCTTGCCTCCCCTTAAGTATGGCGAGCTGCATGTTGGCCTCGGCAGCCTGTTTCTCAGCCTCTGCGACTTGGGCCCGCAGAATGATATTTGCTCCTCGAACTCGCCGGCCCACGTCTCGAATTCTGAGCTCTTGTTGCGGCTGGACACAAGCTCGCTTGAAGAGCCCGAACCTCCACCCCAACTCCGCCATCTGAGAAAGCCGAAATAGGTCGGCGTCACAAGAAACCAGTAGAAAAAGCTAAAAAATGGGGGAGAAGAATGAGATCGTACCTCCTCCTCTCGTCTGGCCAACCTCTTGGCCGATCCTCAGCCTCACTTCTGGCTCTTGTCCTGTCAGCCCCGACCAGCTCAACTCTCTCTTGCAGATTGTTGATCTTCAACTGCTTGGCTCCGATTGCCTCCTGGGCTTGGGTTAGCTCATTGTTCACCCGAGCTATCACCCCTTGTTGCCATTTCGCGCCCTCCTTCAAGTGAGCAATTTCGCTGTCGCGGCGCTTCAGTCGCTCCTCCACCTCGCCAAGCATCCTAGCTAAACGCTTCCTCTCTCGGCAGCTTCCTTCCCCAGCCGACCCATGCTCTCGCTATGTTCTCTCTGCATCGCCTTCACCTCCGCGGAATGCCTCGACTCGATTCTGGCCAGCTCCAAGCACGCATTGTCGTTTTTGCCAGGAGTTCCTGCAACTCCTCTACCCTGCGCTTCTGCTTGGATACCTCGGCCAGAGCGGCCTGGTGTGCCGCCCTTACTCCCTTCAAGCTCCTATCAGTCATATCCATGAGCTCTTCGAACTTCTCGGACACCTTCAGCCGCGACTGGAGCTCGGCGTTATCCCTCCTGGCTTGAACACTGGCCCCTGTCGCCAAGCTTAGACGCCAGCATATCGCCCGGGAAAGCAAAACGCTCTGCAAAGGCAAAAATGAATAAGAACCCACGATGGGGTCAATCGGGAAACATCTACCGCACAAGAAAAATAACTCACCCGCGAGGCATAGGCCCGGTCATCCTCATCAGTTGTGTTGTTAATGTCGGGAAGGAGATGGATACTCTCGGCCACGCCCTGCTGACCGAATGCAGCATCCACCAACTCCAAATCGGCGAACTTGTCCGACGAAGGGTCTGCCCCCGGATACAGGGCCGACCTCATCAACGCGGAAAACGCCTCCTCAACGCCGGCGCCTGAACTGCTGGGCTGACCGTCCCCGCCTGAGGGACCGACGTGGGCAACCTCCGCCTGAGAGGCTCCCAATTTCCCAGCCTCCTCCGTCAAGGCCCTGGCTTGGACCTCTTCGGATAATTCACTAGCCCAAGTGCCAGCTTCCCCAAAACCTTTTTCGAAGAAGCTCCCAATGCGGAGCTCCCGCCTTGCCGCGTCTCCTCCTTCGACGCCCCTTCCTCGGTCACCACCATTTGTGTCTCCGCCACCGGGCCCCCCGAGGTCCCGGCCTGTTCTACCACTTGCATCTCCTCCGCAGGCTCCCCCGAGGCCTCAGTCTGACCTGCCTCGCTGCTACCGGACTCCCCTCCGGAGAGACCGAGGGAAGGCTCCCCCTGCACCTCCCCGGCTGCGGCTGCCACCTCTTCCTCTCCTGCCGGAGCCGACGGCGATCCCGCGGGGACAGCATGCTCCTCGGCGATGACCACCTCCGCTAAATCCGCCGCTGATTCTTCTTTCAGGGGGGACGTGGTCGGACGGGCCAACGGAGCCTCGTCCGAGCTGTCCGAGATCTCTAACACAAGAGGGTCGAAGGCCATAACCACTCTCCCCGGGCCCTCCTTCGCCCCCGACGCTTCTGCCGTGACTGCTCCGGCGTCCGGCGGGCTTCTTGCGGAAGTATGAGCCCTTTTTTCGGGCCGGCCACTATCCGCGCCGCTTCCTTCCCCTGGGCGTTTTCCTCTCTTTCTCTTGGAGAGGTTCGACAACGCCGACCTTGCGGCTGTCAGACCAGAACACACATACTCAGTCCAAGCACACTAATCAAGAAAAATACACAGCGCGAAAGAGACTCACCTTGCGGGTCCAGGGGCTGAGCCCAGCTGCGAAGAAGGCCCCCTCCGATAGCAAGTCGTTAGCCGAAAACACCTGTCCGTTACGAAGGACGTCCAAGTCCTTCTCCTCCTGCGCCGACAAAGCCGGATGCGTCTCCGCATCCCTTGCAACATCCCCCCTCTCCGAGGGAAGTCGGAACCAACGTTCCCCTCCGCGATAACAAACTGACTCTTCCACCCCTTGATGGAAGAGGGCTTATCCGCAATGATGTTGAAGGATCTCCGGGGCCCGATGTAGGGCCACTCTGATTTCCTCCCAGGAATCAGGTGGTAGCAGGTGCGGAAAAGGGGGAGAGTGACGGCGATCCGAATCTGATGGCACATCAAAATGAACCCGATGATATTCCGCCAGCTGTTGGGGAGCCACCATTGACGGGCAGATGTTATAGTGGGTCATGATTTCCTTCACCAAGGAGTGGAGAGGAAAACGAAGACCCGCCTTTAAACTATCTTCGTAGATGAAGACCCCAGACTCTAAATCCCAAGTAACTCTATCTCGGGTTCCGGCGCTCGTAGGACGACATCCAAGGCAAGCCATACCGCTGGTAAATCCTCCCCAAATCTTCAGCAACGATTTCTGAGGCCACGTCGCCGGGGCTCATCGCCATTGAAAGAGGTATCAAACGAAAACGATAAGCGTCGAAGAAGATGAGAGGCCAGAACTCTTCTGAAAGCAAGACAAGAAAACGCCGAGAGCACGCGCACATGTAATATATACAATGCGGCTGTCACTTCGCTTCTCCGCCAAGGAAGCCGCCCTGAGAAGACGGGGCGTCTCATCCCAGGCGTCCGGAATCGCCTCGACAAACGCCCGATCGATCGGGATTCGTAGCGTGGCGCAATCCCAACCGTCGCTCATGGGGAGCCTTAGCCCCGAAGGCGGGACGGTCCTGTCGCATTAATTAGGGCATCATTGCGCGAGCTGCCTAAACCAAGGCGTCCCATCCAGGACGCGCCATTCGAACTTGTACTCCCTACGCCCGAACCTACGCTTCGAACTAGGGAGTGGAGGGCATGTGTTGAGGGGTAAAACCGTCATTACATTAATGTCCGTGCGAGGCGGCTAAGGCTGACCTCCTCCCTTCGTCCCTTCCGGGCTTCCTGAGCTCGGCCCTTCCGGGCGTCCTTAGCTCGGCCCTTCCGGGCTTCCTTAGCTCGGCCCTTCCGGGCATCCTTAGCTCGGCCCTTCTGGGCTTCCTTAGCTCGGCCCTTCCGGGCTTCCCTAGCTCGGCCCTTCCGGGCATCCCTAGCTCGGCCCTTCCGGGCTTCCCTAGCTCGGCTTCATCGAGCGATCCACAACCTAACACCTACCTCCACGGAACCTGACGCGGGAGAGCCCGAGCCTACCAGAGCGGCATCCTAGACAAGGAATCATGTCGGAACGTGGCCTAAAACCTATCATAACTGCCCCAAGCCTACTCAACCAGATCCCGAGACATCAAGGAGCTCTCCAGCCGTTGATCTTTGAACAGACGGGATACGGATTCTAACGGCCCCACAACGGCCTGATTCTGCCCGCCTTCATATCGTAACAACCTCCGAACCTTCCAGAAGGCGCTCAAGACCCAGGTGACAGTCTATAAATATCAGACTCGCAGATTCCCTCAAGTACGGACACTCACTCTCTCTCTCTCTCCTTGGGCACCTCACTGCTCTCCGCGGTAGCTCGTCGGCGCTCCTGCCCTCTGGAGCCTCCGATTGGCCGCCCCCGGAGAGGTCTCCCGGAGAGATCCACCTCCCCACTGTCTGGTTGATCACCGATTTCTTCTCCACTGACTTGAGCGTCGGAGGGTCTTCCGCGGAGGGCCACCCCCAGCGTCCTTCCGCGTGTGGACTTCTTTTGCAGGTCCGCCCCCCTCTTCCTGGAGATCGACCGCGCCCGAGTCGGAGGACGGATCCCGGCGGCAACAGTAGGAAAGAAAACTTGATGGTGAAACAAGGAAGTTTAAGCTGCCATCAAGCTTAAAAGATAACTATAAAATTTGGCAAAAGGCTAGGGATGAAGAAAGCCTAAAAAAGTATAGGAATGCAAAGAAAGAAGCCAAAAAAGCAGTAAGTAATGCTAAACTTAAAATTTATGATGATTTATATAGTAAACTAAATACGAAAGAATATGAAAAAAATTTATATAAATTAGCAAAATTAAGTGAAAAGAAAACAAAAAATCTTGACTATATTAAATGTATAAAGGATGAAGATGTAATAACTTGGTTCTGAATAAAGCAGAGTGAAGAAAGCAGATTCATGTAGCCGACCCCATGTAGTTGGGAAGAGGCTTTAGATGAGTTGAGTTGAGAGAATATTATCGCTCCAATAAACTATACTCACGTTCATATGCATGCGACACAGGAACAAAAAAATAACTAATTTAGACCTTTAAACCTCACATATGAGACTTCATATCATGGAGATCTAATAACATCCTAAAGACCAACTCACCGAGAAACGACACGTTATGGTTCATGAAAAGGTCTCCTTTTTTTTAAGCGGTTCTTCGAATAACCGGGCTTACCATTTGTAGCCTTCGGCGCAGAAAGCCCCAGAGTAATGGCAATCTGATGGAAGCTCCGCAAGGGTTGAAAAGCCGTCGATCTTCCACTCGAACGTCCTACTCGTACAATGGAAGTTACCCATGGCTTCGTCTCCTCTAATTTCTCTCTCTCTACGATTCCTCATACGCTCTATGCCTGTATTTAAACAAGAGAGCTCAGATTGAAATAAGAAAATTGCTACCGTCGTGTCGTTTTCCGGGTATGCGGCAACCTGGCCACCTAATTTATTAGTTAAAAACTATTTACACAAGGAAAAAAGGAGGAGAAAAGAAAGAAGATAAACAGCTACCTTAAAGGAAGATTTGCTGTGATAGACTTCCACGACGTCGGATCATGAGCTTGCTGAACCTTCGTGTTCGCGGGGTCTACAGCATTTAAAGAGGTGTAAAGCTTGGCTTCAACAGCTGGAAAAAAAATAAATAAATAAAGTAAAATTCCATCATCCCTTTCTTCCGAAATTATCAAAGATAAGCAGTACAAATTTATTCCAAGCGCATCCACGGTTTGAAGCAATGCTTTTCTTCCTCCAAAAGATCCACGGGAATAGTAAAGGACAAGGGCAACCGCCGCATTCGATTCTTTCCTCGAATTTATTTTCGTCCGGCATTCCGGCCGACGTCGGGACAAATTTGGGCAAAGCTTTTCATGCACCCGCTTTACTTTGAATGGGAGTCGAGCCCGTTTGTCGGTGAGTGAGTGCGTGCGGCGATGGATGCCCTCGGAGGCGAGACCTAGCCAGTTAGCCTCCACGTCCCTACATGCGACGATGCCGTGGATGGGTGCCCAAAAAATCATGAATTTATTATCAATAAAAATTAAAAAAAATTCTTATTTTTGTTTACAAATAAAAATAAAAGTAACATTAAAGAAATCTGAATCTACATTGCTTCAGGATTGAAATAATTGAGGATATAGCCATCCTAGGACTAAATATATGTGGGCTCTCACATTTTTACATCCTTAATACATTAAAAGTCCAAGTCTATTTGGAGTCCACATGGGCATACATAGAGATGGCAAAAATCTAATCCAACCGCAAATCCAAGTCAAACTCATCAAAATAATAATAATAATAATAAGATTTGCTTCTTTTTTCTTAAAAGCTAAATCCAAAATGATCCAATAATATTTACCAAAAACTATAAAAGCTTTGATCACCGCTCATAATTAATTATTTGAATATAAAGATTATATATATATATATATGTGTGTGTATGTATGCATGCATGCATGCATGTAGGTATGTATATAAGTTTATTTGTTTTAAATTTTAGAATATTTTTAGATGGTATTTTATAATTTTATGATTTATTACTTAGATTGTTTACATGGTTAATGTTTTAGCATTTGATATTCTTTCAAATTTATTGTAATTATGTAAAACTCAATAAATGATGAGATGAAGTGTATTTAAATGTTATTAAAGGATTGACATCAATGAAGCCAAATACCTTTGAAAAGGAGATGATAAGGTAGAATTACTTATAACTTATTATTTTTAATATATAAAATTAAGTAATTTTCTAACAATTTATTATTTTATTTTATAATCTTATTGTCATTTGACATTAATATTGTTTAATTTTAAATACATTTTTATGGACTATTGCTTAATTAAATTGTTTTAATATTTATAATTTTATAAATATTATTTTTATTAATATCTAATTATGCTATAATTTATTTCTAACTGCTCTGTCATTTTAAAAATGGAAAAAAGAAGGGGAAAATGATTAATCTTAGAGTAACAAATGGGTAAAAAAAAGGATTAAATTAATCATTGATAAATTACTTAAAAAGAATAAGAAAAAAAATATTGAATTCTTAAAAAAAAACTATGCCAACCCAAAATGATCCATGGGTTGATCTTATCCAATTCATTCAAGATTATGATTAGCTTCAATGACCTGAATCCAAATATGATCCAAACTTGAAAATAACATGAACCTAAAATAATCAAACTCAAAATGATTCAAGCCGACTCAATTGCTACCTCCACTGTAATACCATTTATAATAATTTAGGACTTCACTCAAAAACTAATTGAAAGATATTATTTATTCTCTTTGATGCTATATAAATATCCAAATTTATCTATTACATCGCTGATGTAAGACTAAACATATACTAGAACGGCCTCTTATAATGAAAATATAGATACGTTTCATTGTCTATTAACCCTTGGGGATCAATGAATTTATTGTACTTTTGGAGAAAGAAAATACGAATTATTCTACCATATCCATTCATTTTATAAGTATAAGTTTATTTTTTAAAACATGATTATCTTATGTTATTAGTCACACAAGCCATTTTGTATTGTTGAATCAACCTATGAGACCAAATTATAATTAAAAATATTTTAAAATATTTGAAAAATTATACTATTACAAATTTATAAATAATAAGTGATAATTTTTATATTAAATATTAGCTTTTAATTACATTCATCTGCACTTCATAGTACTTCTTAATTAAAATAGATAGAAATAATCACAAGTCATCTCCTATTTTTTAAATAAATTACTTATAATAAACAAAGATATGTAGAACTTATTAATATGTTTAAATGTTTAACAAAATTTCAAAAATATCTAAAAATTAAATATGTGTGTGTGTTTATATATATTTATATTTCACATAAAGAGAAAAGAATTTTTTATAAAATGAATTGTAAAAGTAACTTATATTTTAAATTATTTTTAAATAAAATTTTAAAATATTCAGTCTTTTTGGATTCTGTATCAAAGAATAAAAAGGTTAATATTTTATATGAAAGAAAGGATTGAAGAAATATGGTAATGTGTTGATATATAGTTGTGCAAGTATTAAAATGAACACACATAATATTTAATTGATCTGAGGGCAATTCCAGTCATAGTTAAAAATAGGATCAGTCAGGGTATGATTCACAATTTTCCGGTTCAACCAATCATTTGGCCTAGATTTTATGAATGAGTTAACCTGATCTCGTATACCCACATCGGTGGTTTTTTTTTTTTTCCCCCCGGAAGAGCAAATCGATTTGATTCTGTCCCAATCAATTTGATTCTATCACAATGTTGATCCTTATTAAAAATTGGATTGGCCAAGGATTTTACGAATTGTACTTCCCATATGCCTGCAAATATAAGGTGGAAATGAGTAAAAAGATAAACTATTTTTGATTTTTGAAAATATTTTATTTTTATAGAAATTAAAAATACCTCAACTCAACTCAACTCAACTCGAAGCCTTTTTTCAATAAATTTTTTTAAAAAAACCTATAAAAATATATTTGATGGTTGAAAATAAAATTAATTTTTTATAAAAATCATAACTTCAAAATAGTAAAAAATAAAAATAATGTAAAGATATTTCTACTATTACACTATTTTTTTATAAAAAGTAATACAAATAAAGATTAGAGAACTAAAAAAACATGATAATGAATGTTGTTTTCTTTAATTAATTTTTTTTTGTACTTATTCTTTTAAAAGGATCCATCGCTCCTGTGGTGCATCCTCTGGTTAGAAATATATGCTTATGACACCCTAGTCTAGTCGAGTCTAATAATAAACACAGCAGATCCAGGTCTTAAGCTTGGAAAGCAAAAGGATGAATGCAATAATTAATGAATAAATTTACAAATAGTGACTATTTGTTTTAAGAAAAAGAATGGGCTAAGAGAGAAAGTAAAAAGTGAACTCACAGAGAACAGAAGGGAAAAAACCATGGGTCATTTCGGTTGGCTCATCTCAAGAAAATTAGGTGCTTATAGGCCATCTCAAACGTTTAAACTTTGATCGCGCTCAAATACTAATCAAAAAACTATTACAGAATTTTTCAAGGACTAAACATTCGTAAGCATTAGCTCTTATAACTTTATTTTCTTCTTTTTTTTAAGAAAGAGACGAGCAGAGATTTGAGGCAAATTTTAGGAAGAGGAAGCGTCGCAAGTCCAAGAGGAACATGGTAAAGCTGGACAAATTAACGGCGTGGTGGGCGCCACCTCCAGCTCGTTCAAAGGGCCAAAATGCGCTTCTGAAACTAAAAACGCATGTAATTTGACGTCGAATATAACTATAAAAATACGTATTATCTAAAATCTCAGGCTGCTAGCTTAGGTGAATACCGCCCGTCACATTGCGATCCGTTGAACGTAAGATAGAGCGAGGGTACTCCATTGAGATGATTCATACGAGAGCGAGGGTACTCCACAAAGTTATCCGGATCAGCTTGTAGTCGAGCCTCACAGTAATGACATCATGGCACTCTTGGACGCGCGGTTGTCCTGAATTGGTACAAAAGCCTTTGCTCGTCAATGTCTTGAGATGTTAAATGATTCACATCAGACATAACTAGATCTGGTATATAATAAGCCAATCAATCCAGATGAAGGCTTGTCATCGAGTGCAACCATGGATTCACATCCAGTCCCTCACAACATTCATGGCATCGGAAGTCCATCTAAATAAGACGGCCATAATTCCAATTAATCAGACAACAAATATTTCGGTGCCCGAGTAAATGATTCTGAGAGGTTACTCTTGGATCCTTGCGTTGGATTCGGTGGTCAGCCCAACCAGCAGCACATATTATACATTTCCTACGTTGCCTTGTCCCCTTCTTTACATCGGCATTACCATCATGTAACCTTTGATTCCTTTCCTCCACAACTCATTTTTCTATCATCCAAAATCAACACTCATTGCCGACCTTAATCTGGCTTGAACCATGACAAAGATGCTCGCCATCTAAATCAACAATACTGGAGGTAAAATAGAGTAAGACGACAACAAATCAACATGGTTTCAAGCTGATAACGTCAGGTCAGACCAGCACACGAAGGTAAACCATATGGGACTTCAATCTAGCAAAAGCTCCATATCAGCCCAAGGAAAATGTTAAAAATGCTAACAAAAGAAAGTAAGAAATCAAAAAGAAAATGGCAACACGCTGACACCTAGTTATACAATTTCAACAGAATTAGTGTGGATTAATCAGCACTTACGTCCTCACCAGAACTAGAATCATATCAACTTTCCACAAATGAATACAAATCTGGATTACAACATTGTTTATTCCTCTCCTTTATAACCCTGGAGCTAATGTTCAACCTCTTTGTTTAGCTTCTTCTGCCTTAGCGATGTGTCCTGAAACAGGATGTAAAACCACACACGCAAAGCATCACGGATCAGGTCATGAGAACGAGTTTAGAGCAAGGAGAATTATGCACATATTGTTTTGGAAAAGTTGCTCACCTTTACACAGACATAAATGTAATGTACTTCAGGGTTTGTACCAAGAATAGCGGCAACTGAACTACCATCCTCATTTAAAAGCAAAGGCCGAGTTAGTTCCCATGTCTTCTGCTCTGAATTCTTCTCCATCCTATCTGTGACAGCACACAATATTGAAAACTGCTAAGTAAAACATCCATGTTTCATCTCAGAATTACAGTATATATGAAACCTTGAAAGTTAATGGTGGAAGTAAAACATTAACTTCATAAATTTAGTAAGAGTAGTGACAGGAAATAAGTACTTGATATAATCTCTGCAAATCTGAATAGGGAAACCACATGTAACCCAGCAGATAATAAACAAAAACACAATGTCATATCTTTCATTAAGAAGGCTCCTCCCCGAAACAGGAAGTTTCTGAAATAGAATTAAGACATATTTAGGACTAAATCCAGATAACTGAGTATAAGGACTTTCCTGATGATGTGTTTTACGAATGTGCTTCTTCTGTCTTTAGCCAAGGATCACAGCAAAGGACAGAAGCACATGAAAATGAAAATGTAAAACAAGCACTGAAAAATATCAAAACAACTGCGCATGCAAAATATCAAAACAAGCACTGAAAATAGATCCCAGTCTTTGACTCAAAAACGGAATGAAAGCAAACAACCCACCTAATTGATATGTGGAGAGACCTAGTCTAAGGTTATTGCCTGCAATTCCATCCCTAACGATAAATACCTCAGAATACGTCAAAGGTGAACTCCCAAAAGCATAAATTTCCAACCTCTCACTAGAAGAAACCCAGTCTCAATCCAAACATCAAATAAATGTCAACAGATGAATCTACTATGAGAAAATAGCTTGATGTCCTTGACAGTTTGCAGCAATCAATCCCCTTGTGTACCCTGAACTTTTTTAGCTAAACTATCAGAATCATCATCTTCAACCAAAATTCTACTTAAGAATCTCCAAGTGATTTGATACTACTTCTGCACCACTCATGTATTTAGCCCCACATTCTGCTCTAACAATCACATCCCATCCCCCAAACCATCACCCCATACCACTCAATCCTTCCCAGTGTAAGCTGTCCAGAGCTTCTAGACATTGTGAAGAGCTTCTTTAATTGATCTTATCTTAAACATTATGGTTTTAGTCACTTTTAATCCACATAACCCTTTAGTAACCCTCTTGATATTTGGTGGGGAATGTATTCTTCCATGGAGATGCATCAAATATCATGTTCTTACAGAAATTTCCATTTTAAACTCAAAACTAGCATAAGTAGTTTGACAAAAGTTGAGACTGCCATAATGACATCTTAACATGCTTTTAGGCTCCTATTTACTATTTCAATGGCAGAAGTTTTCTGTGACTAGGCTATTCTCTGTAAAGCAGATGCCCTTATATGGCCAGAGTCAGAAAGTGATATTAATATTTCCCCCCATTCACAACCTCGCAAGCAACCGCCTATTTCCATTTCATCCATAGCCCAAAGGGAAAGGCCTGAAGTCTAGCAAGAGTGTAGATTATGAAGTCTTTCCACTTCTTTTTTCCTTTCTTGTTTTCACCTCTGAGGATTTCATATATGAGTAGACATGGGCACTGGGCCAGGCTTGGAAAGTCCGGTCCACAGACCAAGCCCGGCACGGCACGTCGTGGGCCTGGGCTGGCACAGCCCAATCGTCCCAGCAATCGTGCCAGGCACGGCACAGCACGCGTGCCAGCCACAAGGGCCTGGGCCGTGCCAGCCTGGCATGGCCCATAAGGGCCTGGACTAGCACGGCCCATAGGGGCCTAATATTAAAAAAAATTTAAGTAAAAAAAATTGGACCATTTTTTGGACCGTTTCTAGCCGTTGGTAGCCATTCCAACGGCTAGAAACGGTCCTAAATGGGCCATGCCCAGGCTGGCCCGTGGCTAGCACGGCCCGTGACGTGCCATGCCCCGGCACGGCCTAACCCAAAATGGGCCACGGGCCATGCCGGGGCAAATTTTTTTACAGGCCGTGCCGGGCGCAACCTCATTTTAGGTGAGGCCCGATGGGCCTGAGCCGTGCCGTGCCAGGCATGGCTCAGTGCCCATGTCTATATATGAGAAGCATTAAGAAAGCTTTCAACGGTATAATATACAGTGGATAGGGCCCACAATATCTATGGCAGATAGTGTTTTCCTTTTTGGAATGAAAAACATGCATGGCACATGCTGAAATGTTAGTATTTATAATTAAGGATCATGCGTCATGCCCAAGGTTATATCAGAACATGACAATACACTTAATAATAGCTTGTAAACCAAATTCAACCACTATATATTTCAGTTGGCGCTATTTCCATTCTTTAAGTAAGAGTATATTTTAGCACATTCTAATCCTTGTATGGTCTACAGCATCAAAGTATTCCCTGTTGCATAATTTGATGCATGCCAATGTTTGGACTATAGATATGAAATAATGCAGTGGTCAATGGTCAATACATTATGATGTATGGTATGTTTTGCTCATCTTATAGTGCTGTTTTAATCCTACCTAGTGGTTTAAACTTAGAAATCTTAATGGAATAAGGGTGTTTCTATAACACTAAAAAGAATAACATGTTGCTTAAGCATCAATACCTACAAATTCGCTTGTTTCAATCCTATCCCCCACAGTAAATAGCTCAAAGCATGTCAAAAGTGAATCCAGAGTGAATAAGATATCCACATTCTTGCTAGAAGAAGCCCCAAGTGGATTCTAAATCAAACATAGATGCCATCATATGCATCAACCATGAGAGGAGAGTGTAAAATAAATTGCGAGTGATCAGAATCACTAAACCTGGGAAAGCTGCCATCCCTGAAAACAAAAATGTTGAAGAGAACAGGGGAAAAACAAAATTCTACTTGAGAATCTTGGGTAACTTGACACTATTCATACACCATTTGTGTATTTAGCCCCATTTTTCTCTCTAAATCCTCCATAATCAGTCCCACATCATTCATTTCTTCCCAGCGCTAGATATATAAAGCTTCCAGATATTGTTAAGAACTTCAGTCGATCTTATCTTAAGTTCTATGACTTTCAGGTCTTTTAATCCACATAACCCTTTCAGCAGCCCCCTTGAAATTTGGTGTAACAGATCATTTTTTCCTACAGATAGACATTGATTGTCTTATCCCAAGAAAAAATTTTCCTATAAACTCAAATATACCAAAATTATTTTGCCAAAAGTGGAAAAACAGTCATAATGATAAGTTATCGTATGCCATGCTCGAGTGATAGAAACCCCTTAAAAGTTTCACTCTTATACAAATCATATTTCAGCAGATTTGAGTCCTTTTATGCTTCACAATATCAGAATTCAAAAGCTTCCCTTGTCCAATCATTTGATACATGATATTTATTGGCAGACATGTCAATATAATACTATTTAATGTAGCTCCATAATGCAGAGGTTTGTTTTTCTTATTTCTTATAATATTATTTTGATGCTATCTTCTCATTTTTAATTTGAAGCCTTGATGGGACAAGGGTGTTTCCATAGAATAGGATATTCCCATAACATATAAAAGCAATAATGTGCACAGATGGAAGGACCATTGTGCATAATATTTGAGAGAAACCTTATGTTTCAACATCCAAGACAAATTTTGACATAAGACTTTAATTTTTAACCATGTTTCCTAAACATATTTTTGTGCCTTCACATATATTTCCCAAGAATTATCTATCTATACATGCCAAGGACTATCATGGAGTGGTAACAACCATAGAAAACTCAAGCTTGTCTTCAGAATGATACCATGCAATCTAGCATATTCCATTAGCACCCCGTATCTCTTTTCTTCACCTTTCTGAGGTAAGAAGCTTAGGGAAGAGTATGTTACATACTTAAAGAGAGGTTTCAATGGGCCAGTTTTAGGGTTCTGTAAGGTATATTTGCTGCAGTAATTCATTAAACATCATGCAGAAGGAAAATTTTCTCCATTTTTCCCATGTACTTGTCTTCATCAAATGAACTAAAGATTCATATTATGAAAACATGGACAGGATCTGATGCAAGAGTCTCAGCAGAAGCTGAATTTGAAGAAACTGTACTTTCTTTACTTCCTTTCAAACATGATCAAAAATCAGAATTAAATGTCAAGCAAGATCTGATGACACAACATATGGCATCGCCACTGCAAAACCTGATCACAAAATCATATTTGAATATCAAGCAAGACCAATTAAGATTGATTTGGTAATGCATCAAAGGTGAATGATTTGGCTCCTTTTGTGACTTAAAATATTATGAAAAAAAAAATCTCAACGGAATATCACAGATTATGTTCCTTCAATATCCTGGACAAAACCACTAGTATTTAACATGCCCTTCTCCTTTAGAAAGATAGCCTGGCAAGAATGGAATCTCCTCCTACACAATATAGATCCAAACCCCATGTCATCCTATCAAGCTCTCTAACCTTTCTCGCTACTTGATTTGATGGGTCCATACACCAAGATGACTTGGGTGTAAGCTTCATCTTTATTTCTAACTAATATAAACAACAGAATAGATATATCTGCCACTTATACATCCCAAAATAATTAATCTAATCCTTAATGCTCCCATCTTGTCCATTTCAGTCCATCCTTCGAGTCCCAAAACAACCTTTTGAGCATCAGATCAACCTTCAACCCACCATATCCATCTTAATTGCATCAAAAAGAAATACATATTAGACAAGATTAATACTAAAATAAAACCTCTCCACCCTCCCCTAGGCCAGTCTCTCGCATCCTAACCCTCTGCTCCATTTATGCTTGTATGGAACATCATAAAATTGTGGACTTAACCTCCTAAGTAACCCAGCCTGTATAGCACTCCGGGTATCCCTCTCACTTATCCCTTTTCTGATGGTTGTTCCTTCTTAAAAATAAAAAATCTTACAACATCCTATTGCAAGAACCTGACATTAGCTAGCAGCCAACGACAATATGACTTCATGATCTAGCAAGAAGTTGTTGACTTTATCGACACAACAACATGCCAAAGGTTACCTCTAGCTATGCTCATTCCTTCATCAAAACTGCAAAAAAAAAAAAAAAAAGATACTGGAGTGTCCTCACCTCATACCAGAACCTAATTACTTCAGGAGCCTCCAGGTCAATCATACAATCTCATAAGATAGGCTTAACAGTGCAGTTCTTGAATCATAACCATAATCTTGAGACACACGAGGGATGTGCTTTTGCTATGTAATTGTTGGTTAAGATAAGGGAAAAGGATTGATACTTTTGAACGAAAGGAATACCTTAACTAAAGATTTCTCCAATTGGATAGAAGCCATAGGCCACTGCATCTTGTATAATGGAACAAAGGTAAGAGAGCTTTAAAATAATGCAAATAGTTAGCAGATCACATCCCTCTAAATCTCAAAGACAAGGAGCTGATAACTTTAAGTTATTTCTTTTCTTTTATTAATTCAACCCACCTTTCTTCTCCTCTTTTTTTCTTCTTTCCTTTTACTCCCCCTCTTTTCCTTATTTATGTAACCAAATCAAAGAAACTATTAAGATGACCATATTATGCATGAGACAAATATAGTGCCTCAAAAATTTCATTTGTTCGATATTATGTAAAACAATAAATAAAGCCAACTAGGTAGAACTAGGAGTAAGAGACAGACACAGCCATGATCATAATTTGCTACTACAACCACATTGATACTATGTTGGCTGACCTATTACATGCATATGTATATTCCAAAGGTCCAAATCCCTCAATAAATGCAATCGGTATGCCGGATCTCCATAAGTAATCTGCATAAACAAAAGAAAAGTTAGACAAATTACTGAAAGAGACCATGTTGTTTCTCAAGCTGTAAAAAAATTAAATAATTAACAAAAATAAGCTTCAATAAGAACAAATACAGTACCAAGATATATATCCCTTTATCCTTGAGAACCCTGTTAGAAATATAATCAGGCAAGTTCAATTTAAGTCGACAAGCTAAAACTAAAAGAAAATGAATGCTAAAGAAAATTTACACAACCGGACATTATTTTTACCTGCCAACCTCCTCCAGCATTTCAGTTGCATTGTTTTGCGCATTATGTCCACACTACAAATCAATAATACAAATATCAGCCTCTTCTCTCTGTATATGGAAAAGCCTCAGTTTCAAACAAATCCCCCCCCCCACCAACTCCCACGCCAAGAAATAAAGAAATAAAAAATCCTTTATGGCGTCCGTGATCTCTCCCTCTCTTGCTTTGATATATGGGACCCACCATCATTACAACAAGGGACGAAACTTAGATGCAGTCTGTTACGTATTTGGCATAAAGTTCTCCACTTAATGAGTGACATGTGTTTACCATCATTTTTCTAATAATAGAGTGTAAAATTATATATGTCACTTGTTAAACGGAGAAGCTGATGGTAAGCACATATCGAACTGCACCTTAGTTTTGTCTTATAACAAAGCATGGCCTTGCACGTGCTGGACTCCTGGTATTACAATAAGAGAAAGCATTTGAGATGTAAGGCACTCACCATGAGAGAGTCAAGGGTTCCTGGATACAAACATAACCATAAATAAAAATGTGATAAATTTCACAAAAAAAGAATAAACAAACTAATAAAAAAAGACCGAGAAAGGCAAATGAATATAAGAATTTTTAACACAATGTAAACTTAACCACAAGGAAATTATTTGGTTAAAAATACCTTTATCAATAATGGCATCAAATGAACCATCTTCAAAAGCACTCATATCTCTAACATCCATTTTGATATCTATCAAAGTGGTCAGAAGGAACAAATAAAGTACAAAATTCCATCAAAGCATTACGATGTCCTTGAACTCTCCGGTTCCAACCCCCCCCCCCCCCCCCCCAAAAAAAAAAAAAAAGGAAAAAGAAAAGAAAGGAAAGAAATAAAGAAAGGAAACAACTGTAGAATAATTATTATTTGTAGGATACACTTGAGCTGTGGTTTATCCTGATATTTCTCTTGCATAGCTTCAATTACCACAGAAGATATGTCTATGTTGACAACATCCTGATAACCATCAGCGGCCATGCTTTCTCCAAATGCTGTAAAATTATAAGCATAGACTGAACATTTAATGCTGATCATGGAAAAAAATTCAAATGCACACAATATTACAATATAAGAAAATTTACCAGTTAATTAGTCATGTTGCATGTACCATTACATACGCAAGCAAAAAGCAGGCAAATTGGTGAGCAAGCTAAGAGTGACCAAGAACCAAGAGGAAATAATGTAGGTCAACCTCGAGAAAGAGCTCCATGGAGTCGACGTCTCAATGTACTAATTCAGCAATATGCTGATCCAAGCGAAATATTTTGAACTCCAAATGGAAATAAACAAAATTGATGAAGTGATGAACTTCCAAAAGACATGAAGAACCCTCCTATAAAATTGAGGCTCATTATCCCATTTTAGCCAGCTTAAGCCATTCAAGTTCACCGTTTCTAAGTCGCCTTATTACTGAGACATCAATATTCTCAGCAGCAAGAATAACCAAAGGAAGGGCTGAGCAGCCTAAATTTTTTATTTGTATAGATCTGGTAAAAAATTTAGATTAGAAAAAAGAATTTAAAGAAACTACTCAACTACTTCTCCAGATTTTACACAAAGCTAAAACTAATAAAACTGACTCATCGCTCCTAAAACACGGGAAAAAGAAAAGAAAGAAAATCTGAGGTCTCACCCGATCCGATCGACCATCACGTAATCGAGTTCTTTACCACATAAGATTGAGAGCGATATAAGTAGAAAGAATGATGAAATCAAAACCCAAGAAAAGAGAAACGGACGTGAGTTGCCGCAGCCGACGAGGAGGAGACGGTGGGTGCGGCGAAGGTAGAGGACGAGGAGGGGGGCAAGGGCTTCGTATTTCTGGTACCAGTCGAAGGGACCCGGGTCCTGGCGATACCGTTGGTCCCAGTACGCCGGCTCCCCGTACGCATGCGTCCCTCCCGTCGACGACGTCCCCACAGTCATCTCCGATCTCTTTCTCTCTCTCTCTCTCTCGCTCGCTCGCTTCTTGATCTCGCGCTCTCCCTCTCGATCTCCCGTTAACTGAGCCGTTGCGCGACACCGTTAGAACGTTCAGGGAGGGCGTTTTGGGAATATAAAGAATGCAGCTGGGCCGTGGATTGGGCTGAGTTTTTAGCCCAACCATGATGGCCTTCGTGAATTTTGGCCAACTCCTAGCTCCAAGCTAAGCTAATAGAAACCAAGGCAATTGCTTGCATGTTTAACGAGGTCTTGAGTTGAGTAGCAGAAGAAAAAAAGAAATGAAAACATATCAAAAATTAATTTAAAGAAAATGATAAAAAAATTTAAGAACTTTGCATCTTTTATATATATATATATATAACTTAAAATCAAGTTAAATGATAAAAAGAATTTATATAGCCGATTTTAATTTTGTTGCTCTTGTTGTTACCGAAAGAGTTAGTATTTTGATGGTCTAATTATTAAATTAAAGTTTTGATTTGAATCTAACTTATGCATTATTTTTATTTATTGAAATATTTCTTATATATGGTTAGCATGTCTCTTGGCTTTTTTTTTAGTGGTTACGCTCTTTTGCTCATTTTCGTTTGCTCTTTTTTTTTGTTTCCTTTTATAGATAATTTTGCCTTTTTATTTTGTATGGTACATCAAAGACATGGCTAGTGGAGATAGACATTGGGGAATTTTATGCAAATTATTAGTTGTTCTGAAAGGCAATACAATTTTGGTAAGCTGGCGAATGTCTATCAATAACGCCAACAAAATTCTCGACTCTGAATAAGTGGGACCATTAGTGCTCCATACGGATGGCAGCACGAGTAATCCACGGCCTCCACGCGTCCGGTGGGAGGAAACGTTGATAGCGAATTAAAGCCGCGGCACCGCTGAGGCTCAGGCGGTGGCCCGATGGTCAGGGTCTTTTTCGCACCATCAAAAGGTTTAGATTTAAAAAAATAACGTTATAGTAGCTCAAATAATTTTAAATTAATTTTTAAAGTTTAAAATTTTAGTATCAAAAAATTAAAGTCTAACTAAAAATTTTTCTGTTCTGATTGCTAGTATAGGACTAGATTGATCAACTCGAACAAACAGCTGCAAAAATCTAGTGCCGTCTATGAAATATTCTGACGAAGAACGAAACCACATAAGACCTAGTTTCTTTCTTTCTTTTTTTTATAAAAAATAAATAAATAAAATAAAGCCACGGCGCCGATGCTCCCCCGACCGCACTCCAAGCCACAAAAATCAAGATTTCTAAGCGTCATTACATCTCATCCTCACTCGACCGTCCCAAAGTTAACCTCGCAGTCTCTAAGCTCACTCTGCAGTCGTAATCTAAGCTCATATGGTTGATCTTAGGAACGGAACTGACCGAAATAATTTATAAATAGCTTAAAATTAATTTAAAAATATTTAAAATTAGTTCACTGCTTATCGAATTAGTTCGAACTATTCGAGTGTATTATCGAAAGTTAAGTTCGAATATTAAAATACTCAGCTCAAAAAGCTCACAAGCTTAATCAAATTTACTTAATTTTATTATTTTATTTTATAATTATACATATTTATAATATTATTCTAACTATATAAAATTTCTTTAAATTTTTAATTAAGAATATATTTTATTTTAATTTAAAATTTATTTTTTAAATTTTTACATAAAATTTTGAGTCGAGTCAAGCTTAGTATATCAAGTATTGATAGAACTAACTTTAAATAAAAAATCTGATCAATTTGAATCGAATTAAGAGCTTTAAATTTTAAAGTCAAGTTTAACTTGAGCTCGATACTATATCGAATTGGCTTGACTCATTTACACCCCTTGTTGATTTAAAGTCTTTTCATTTTCAATCTATCAGCCGCTGCCTTGTATCAAGCTAAGATGATGAAAAGAATCAAGGAAAGAGCGACACTAAAAACCTATAGTCTCGCAGGAATCTCACCAGACCAAACGGCCTGGCATTTAAAAAACTCGGGCCGTTCCTCGCGGTAGGTTTGTAATCAACTCCCGTCAGCCAAGCTCCCACAAAAGTGGGTGGGTTAGCGATTAAAGTCGACTCGTTTGAGTAGGTTCCACTAACTCGATTATTTGATTGCAAGGCAGCAAAAAGTACAAGCAACGCTAGGAATATCGTACCACGTACCACTCTTGAGTCCCGCTCAAAGATACCATGACTCGGCTCTCGTCGCTCTGTCCGACTTTTTACCCATCAAACGCAAATCAAAGTGGAAGGAAGTCTATGGAGGAGTCTTTCGTTACTTTTTGAATAGTCGACGTGAGAACTGACTTTCCGGCGATCGTGTGAACAGTGCCGTCCGCTTTTATGAGTTTCCATTGATCTCTCTCTTATGAATGCCGTCTTAATGGCTCCGCTTCTTTAGTTTGCGTCTAGACGCAAATTAATTATCCAAAGAAAACAGCGAACACGCCCTAAGCCTCTCAGTACTATAAGATGGGGTGGGAGGGTAGCAACATCTCATAGGCCACGCAACGAGTAAATTAAAGAAGCGAACATGGAGAAGTATACCAAGACGGTGCTAATCCTTGCCTTCTGTCTTGCCGCCTTCGTTGTTAGGGGCCTTGAAGGAAGAGACATCAAGGTCGATCCCAAACCAAATCAGCCTCAGCTCCCTGGAGCCTTTGGAGGCTTCTCGGGCAGCCCCATCTTTGGTGGAGGCTTCGGCTTCGAACCTGGGTTCGGGCTCGGACAACCAGGGTATGGCGGTGCCTTCCCGGGATTCGGTGGTGTGCCAGGGTTTCCCGGCAGCGTGCCAGGGTCCGGTAGCGCGCCAGGGTTTCTCGGCAGTGCGCCAGGCTTTCCCGGCAGTGCGCCAGGGTCCGGTAGTGCGCCAGGATTTCCCGGCAGTGTGCCAGGGTCCGGTAGTGCGCCAGGGTTTCTCGGCAGTGTGCCAGGGTCCGGTAGTGCGCCAGGCTTTCCCGGCAGTGCGCCAGGGTCCGGTAGTGCGCCAGGCTTTCCCGGCAGTGTGCCAGGGTTACCCAAAGTTGGGCTTGAAGGGCAGAACGCTGACATGCCATGATCAAGTGGCTGCACGAGGAAACCATGGATGGTGGTGGCTTGGCAGCTTAGGAGGCTGCAGCTGAGCTTTCATAAACTGTTTTAGGTTGCGGTCGTGTGCTTTACTTAACGCTATGTCCTGCGTGTCTCATATTTAGTGTGCTCTCTGTACTGGTTTCCGACCTTTGAACTTGCTAGTTGTTGCAGGCTTGCAGCCAAAAAAAAAAGTTAATCTCTGCGTGCGTGCGTGCGTGTGTGAGAGAGAGCGCGCGCAGGCGCAAGCATGCACGCCAATGTGGTCAAGAAAATTAACGCTCTCATAGCGTAAGAGACTTTAAAAGCCAGCTTTGAAATATTTTTGACATAACTCACGATCAAGAGAATCCTTCGGATAGAAAAGAGAAGAATAAGATCCTGAGAGGATGAATAAAGTTTTGCCTGCTTCTTCTAAAACTAATCATGATGTAAATTAATTTGTCGTCTCAAAGTGACTTTCTGGGGAGGCATCACAGAGATTCTGCTTCCATGAACTGGCAATAATTGAATGGATTGATATTAGGTGTCGTGCGGAACGTGCATGCCCTCTAGCTAGTCTCCTCTTTATACCTCTCTCTTTTTTTCTCTTTTTTTTTCCTTCCCTACCATCACTTTCTGCTTACATTAAAATCAAGATGACATTGACAAAGAATGAAAGAGAGAGAAGAACCTGAAGGACATATAGATAATGCATCGCATCTAAATTTCATCCTAATTGAATTCCTTGCCAACCAACAGGCAATGATAGTATATTTTGTGTGCACCTGGTGGAACTTCTTTGCAGTATCTATAAACAGTGAAATGTGGGGTACGTGAAGAACCTATCAACTGTGTACCTAAGGTTAAACAATGCTATTTACCAGGAGCAATTTAAATGAAATAAAACGCTTCCACATCAATCATACATGCAGCACCATCATTTCATATCCAGTTTATGCAATTAAACTGAGATTATGGCAATGGTGCTGAAGCATGAGAATTAGACCAGCAAATGTTCCAATTTTCGTAGCGTTCACGCAACAAGAAAGAAGACTGCGCCTTGAAATACTTTATGTTGCACGCAAGCGTCCTAACTTTTTCTCATTTGGCGGAGAACATCAGTGGAAAAAGAGAATTTAGACCCCTCTTAGACAACTTTAACCTTCTAGTCTTGGTGCTGCCAGTGCTAAGGTTAAGCCAATAGTAATAATATGATTGTGATGCCCTCCTAACAGTTTCACATTGAAAAATTAGAAGTTGATTGAGTGATTTATAGTTGTAAAGTAAGAAGAACAAGGTATATCAATTGAATTTCTTTGAAGTTATGATGGCCCAAGTTGGTACGAACCTTGTCCATCCTACTTTTTTATAACGAAGCATGAGTGCTGAAGGCCCAGGGCCCGAGTCGTTATAACGATGAATCCAATTATTACACCATAATACACTAATTAGTAATTACCAACTAATTATGCCACATAAATTGCATGTAAATGGCTGAATCTTTAATTTGTTCTAACCTTGAACCACCTTGATAGAAGATGCTGAAGATGTAGAATAATTTCTCGATAATTAAGACAGCAAGGTATTCATTTTATATGACAATTCTTAATTTGATCATATATGCATTGGAACAGCTTAGGAGATAAAAGACCTATTTAGATTAGCTGCTATACTGAACCATTCCAGCAGCCTATCCAAATAAATTATAGTTTGTCATTCCTAAAACTATTAATCTGAGACCAAATTTTTTTCATATATGGACCGGAGAAAGGGACCAGTATTTTTTTTTTTTTTTTTTTTTTTTTGCTGGAGTACTAAAAAATAAGTGAAATAAAAAACTGAAAGAAACGAAGTGGATGTAGAACGTATCTCTACACAAACCCAATGCATAAAGCAAGGCCACTGTAACAGTAGAATGTAGAAACAACAAGAACGTATTCCACCATGTGTAACAGCCAAAATCAACGGAGCAAGTCCCAGAACATTGATTTTAGTAAGTAAATTACCTTTAATTATCAAAATTATGCAGGCTGGACCAGCCAAGTGCACACGATACCATGCACAGGCTCTTTCATCAGCTCTTTATCCTAATACACGTACCATCAACAATATGGCACTTCAATGATGAAAACAGGCTCGGAAAAAAATCGGGCACTGTGAAAAACAATCAAAAAAACAAAGTGATGCACAGGCTCTCTAGCTCAGCTTGTTGGACTGATAAGACAAATGGGTGCCAAGCTAGTTAATCTTGGAAAACAATCAACACAAGCTTTCAATTTCAATAAAATTTCCTCAGAAACATACAAAATCATGGTAATAGGCATCACTTTGAGGGATCCTGCTGAGAGTTTGCAAACAGCCTTTGTCCACCCCCATTCCGCCAAACACCTCTTACTGGCAAACCATTAGAGGGTTTGTGAGTAGATTCCCTTTCTGTGCGCTCAGGGCTAACATTTGAACGGCCAAGGTTCAGAAGCACTGCCGCTGAACCATCACGTAGACGGACTCTATGGAATTTCGAAGTCTTCCGACGTTGTCTACTGCTTCCTCCATCTCCAGGATTCTGGTTAGAGTGGCGCTGTTTGCAAGAGATTCTCTATTGCCACTAGAGTCAACCAGGTTTGTGTCAACAGAATTTGAATTATTGTAAGCATCCCCAGCTGGTAACTGCTGTTTACCCCTGGCAGCTCGGTAGCCATCTTTTGACAAGACCGCCACCTCTTCTTCCTGGGGCTTTTGACTTGACTGCAGCATTCTGACAATATTTAAAATATGATTTGCTAATGCATCGTTGGAACTACTATTTTCAGCACGGTCTACAAATTTTCTCTTTCCCTTGCTCAAGAGATTACTGCTGCCAACATCTTTTTGCAGACTCTTGCTCCTTAGATTGCAGGCATCAGTAAGTTCCTTTTGCTTCTGCATCAGGACAAAGTCCAGCCAGATCAAGAATAAAATGAGACAGCCAAACTGCTCAACATAAGAAACTTATTCCAAAGTGATGTGGCTGATTCAGCATCGTAGAATTAACGGAAAAATGCGGAGCCCCCGCCTTGGCTCCACGAGGTGACTTCGGCCTCCGAGATCCCCTCGGCCCCGCGAGGCGACTTCGGCCTCCAAGATCCTCTCGCCTCCAGGTCCCTTCGGCTTGCCCTCGGCCTCGGACCCAGCATTCCCTCGGCTTCGGCCTCGGACCCAGCATCCCCTTGGCCTCGGACCTCATGTTTGTTACTCGAGCCGCCTGACACACCCACGTGGCCCACCAACCGTCTGCAGCGGCTACGTGGTCTACCACTCGACTGCAGTAGTGCATGGCCACACCCCGTAACGACGCATGCCTGACGCGACTGACCCACCAGCCACCTAGCGCCGCGCTTGGTAGGTGGCCGGCGGGGCATGACACCTCTGACATACTCAGTGTCGGTTGCGACCTATATCACTATCAGCCTTGCCTTTCGTCCGCTACCGGACAACAGCACCTCGAAATCAGCAACCTTCTGGAAACGAAAAAAGACCTTCGAACAGGTATAAAGCCACACTCCCAACGAGGGAGGGAGCCTAAACTCAAGTTCTCTAGCTCTTTATACTAGTTTACTCTTGTCTGTTCCCGAGTCGCTTACTTGAGCATCGGAGGATCCCCACCGGTGCAACCGGTCTCCGGAGACTTTCTTACAGGAGCACTTCAGAGAGGAGGTCCTCTGTCCCCTGGCGTTAAAGGAAGGTGACTTGACGTCAACAGATTGACACGCCAGATAGGGAGGGATTAGAGAGAAGCTTCGAACCAGTCGCCGACAACTCCTCTTTCCCTGAGTTCTCAAGCAGATGGTGATGACTCGCATGCAAGAGGTCTCCACCATGCTGGGGGGCAGCACCTGGGAGCTGACCTGCCGGTGGCCGGTCTCCCTGCTCCCCAAGCCAGCGTCCCTACACCACCATCGCCACCACCGCAACAGCATCAAGAAGATCAACTACCGCCCTTACCATGCAAGTCTAGTCGTTGGTGGCAGCAGTCCAAGTCCTGCAGCAGCAGCCGACGACCGCGCAGCAGCTGGGGTCGCTCCCATCTATTCCAGGAGTAGTCCAACCCAGCCAGCACTCTTCTCGGGGAGGTCTCTCATCGAGAAGCTCGCCACCGCCGCATTTCGCCCAGGCCTCATCGCCGGAAAGCCTCCAAAAGGCCTCGTCACCCTCTTGTCATGTCAGTGCCTCTCCCAGGCGGCGACACGGGAGGGAGGCGGAGCGCCCCCATCAGCATCGCGGTCACTCTTCTTCGTCCTCAGAATATTCAAGGGAAGGGTCTTTCGATGGAGACAGCTCGCTGGGCCGAGCGCCGGCTAGATGAGTATAACCAGCGGCTGGAGGAGCTCAGCTGCCGGATCACCAACCCACCGAGGCGGACTATGACAGCCGGTCATCGCTGTCCCGCCGCATCATGGAGGAGCCGATCTCAACTGGGTTTCGTCTGCCTCAGTTGGACCTGTAACAGGACCACCGATCCCCTGGACCATCTGGAGAGTTACAAGGTCTTCATGCAGGTCTAGGGAGCGACCGACTCTCTTCTCTGCATTGCCTTCCCTGCCACTTTGAGGAAGGCAGCCCGAGCCTAGTACTCCCGCTGCCACCGCGGAGTATCAACTCCTTCCGCCAATTGGAGAGGGCCTTCTTGGCCCATTTTGATGCCTGCCGAAGATACCCAGAGTGGCAGATAGTTTATTCTCCGTCCAACAGAAGAGTGGCGAGTCCCTGCGGGACTACGTTGCCCGATTCAAAGAAGTTTCCCTCGAAGTCTACAACCTCGAGGATTCTGTGGCCACTCTGGCCTTAAGCGAGGCTCTGCCCCCCCGTTTTGCATATTCACTCGACAAGAAGCTGCCCAGCTCCTACGCCAAACTCCTAAGCCAGGCACAAAAGTACATCCACGCCGACGAGGCTGATTCCTTCCGGCGCGAGGCTAACGAAGCACCACCAAGAAGCAGACTCATCTCGAGCCTGCTGAGGTTCATCCTAGGAGGCCCAAGCCTCCCCGCCGACTAGACAACCGCCCTCGGGCTCTTGCACCGAGGGATAGTTCATTTACTCCTTGCTTACCCCGATATCTCACATTTTGCTCGAGATCGAGGGCGAGCCGTACCTTCAATGCCCTCCTCTGCTGAACCCGAGGATCCCTCACAACAATAACTGTACTGCGCTTCCATTGGGACCACGACCACGACACCGATAACTGTCGCCAGCTGAAGAAGGCGATAGAGGACCTCATCCAGCGTGGCCACCTGGGAAGTTCGTTCAGAGGAGCAACACGGGTGCACTTGGTCCATCAGCGCCCCCGCCACCGGTAGCCAGTATCGACAATGCCTCGAAGAACATGGCAGCGATGATCTCCTGGGGGGCAGGCGGCCCGTCCAAAAGGCCGAGGGGGGAGGAGGGGTTAGATTCTGCAATCCTCTTTTCTAAAAGGGACCTAGAGGGGGTGGTTAACAAAAATGATGATAGCGTCATCGTGTCCATGACGATCGCTAAGCATCCTATAAAAAGAATCCTAGTTGATAGTAAGCTCGGTGGATGTTTTGAGTTACGACGCATTTGTTTGCATGAACCTGTCTCCGAACTCACTTCGGCCTGTTACCATACCCTTAATGGGTTTTACCGGAGACTCTATGGGAGTCAGAGAATAATAATCAAGGAGGTTGATGAAAAAAGGATGAAAGGGCAAGCGAAGACCTAGCCTCAGGGTGTTCTCATGCATATCTATCCTACCGGGCGGGAGGACACAACCATGTCGGGGTCAGTCTGAAGAGCCTATTTTCCTAGGGATTTGGTAACGGGCCCTGATATTGGCCAAGTTCTGGCCTGTTACCATGGAGGCGGTCCCTATCGGGGATTCCACCCTCACCCTCGATGAGGTTCCAGCGGCCGCCCGGCGGCTCCTCGCCGGAGCCCTGCGGGTGGCTAGCCGTGGGAGGATTGGAATGTGATCCTCTGGATCGGAGGACCACGAAGGCGTGGGAGATGAAGAGGCAAGAAGCCTCGAGGGAGAAATTCGGTCTTTGGGGAGGCGGAAGAGGACCAGGATGGTGAAGAGGCCATGGCAGAGGTTCGAAGGAAGAGGGAGAAGGTTTTGGGAAGGTCAAGGAGCTAACCTATGGCGAAAATGGCGGAGACTGGTTCTCAGGATACAAGTGAGCTGAGAGCCAGAGGAAGACGACGACAGTTGAAGCAAAGTGACAAGACACAGCTTTCCCCCAACTTATCAGTTCGAATCATCCCACCTTATCTGCTCGGTCACGTGGACTAGCCCCATAGGTGAAGTCGCCTCGGAAGGTGCCTGGCACGTGAGACGCTTCGCCTCTGGCCAATCACGGGGCACTGCTGAGTCAGCGTCATGATGCAATGATGGTGGTAGTTTTTCGTTGGTTTCGAGAGGACACCCCCACCCCGAGGCTGATCTCTGCAGATTGGGTGGATGATAGAGGCCGCCCTTTTGTGTCCCCAAGTCTTCCATGCTAAATTATCGCAACACCCAAGGATACATGCCCGTCAGTAGTTGGCGGCAGGTGGAATCAGCCACTTGGGAGGTGACACCCCTTTCGCCTTGCAAGGGTGGGTCGCTTCATTTCAGAGGCGATGAGGCATCTGATGTGGCTGATCAGCGTCATTAGAGTTAACAGTGAAAACTGGCAGAGCCCCCGCCTCGGCCCTGCGAGGCGACTTCAGCCTCTAAGGTCTCCTCGGCCCCGCGAGGCGACTTCGGCCTCCGAGGTCCCTCGGCTTCGGCCTCGGCCTCAGACCCAGCATTCCCTCGGCTTCGGACCTAACGTCCCCTCGGCCTCGGCCTCGGACCTGGCATCCCTTGGCCTCGGACCTCATGTCTTGCTACCTCGAGCCTTCTGACACACCCACGTGGCCCACCAACCGCCTGCAGCGGCCACGTGGTCCACCACTTGACTGCAGAGCGCATGGTCACACCCCGTAATGGCGCATGCCTAATGCGACTGGACCCACCAGCCACCTGTAGCGCCGCGCTTGGTAGGTGATCGGCGGGGCATGACACCTCTGACATACTCAGTGTCGGTTGCGACCTGTCGCTGTCAGCCTTGCCTTCCGTTCGCTATCGGACAACGGCACCTCGAAATCAGCAACCTTCTGAAAACGGAAAAGGGACCTTCGAACAGGTATAAAAGCCCACACTCCCAACGAGGGGAGAGCTGAACTCAAGTTCTCTATCTCTTTCTGCTAGTTTACTCTTGTCTGTTCCTAAGTCGCTTACTTGAACGTCGAAGGGTCCCATCGGTGCAACCGGTTTCCGATGACTTTATTACAGAGTACTTCGGAGAGGAGGTCCTTCATCCCCCGGCGTTAAGAAGATGACTTGGCGTCAATACAAGGTATCAATCACTTCTTGACGATATTCGATATTCAGCAGATATGCTCTTAAATGTAGCAAATTTATCCTCATCCATTCCTAAGCCAGCATGTATTTTTTCCACCAAAGTCCTGTTTGCGGTGCGAACATCCTCCAGAGAGTGGTTGATTGTAGGCAATGCTTGGCTTCCACTCGTAGCATAAGCCATACTAGATGTAGCTTGGTTCAAAAACCCTCCCTCAACAAGGCTTGGAGCTGATGCAGAATGCTTCATCTTATTCGTGCTACTCAAGTTCCATGCAGAATTTTCAGATAAAGTGATGCGAACCCATTTTCTCTGTGTGTTGTCAACATCGAAGGCTGAGAATTGAACTCGGTGGTGTCAGTCCATGGGTTGTTTCTGTTCTAATCTGAGAACTTATAGAACTAGAAGAGACACTCTCACGATTATCTGATGGCCTAGGGCGAGCAGAGTTAATTGCCGATGGCCTAGGGCGAGCAGAGTTAATTGCCACAGAGGCTCTCCTATGTTGATGAAGACGAGCTGCAAGGGTACTTTTCGCCAAACTTTCTAATCCAAGTGCACCTTTTGATTTACTACTTTTACTTGCACCGGTAGAGGAGGAAATGATTCTTCTCCAAGACGGGCAGCACTCCTTGAGCTTTGAGCAAGAACCTGAGCATACTTAGAAGAGGGCTTAGGTAGCTCCCTATCTGCAAGGGAAAGGAAGGAAGATTCTTCTAAAATTGGGGCAGTCTGAGAGCTTTGGTTCTGTGTCGCAGGAGATCTTGAATGTGGGTCAAGACCTGAATTAATAGATAATGATTCCAAAGAACCGGTAACTGGGTCACCTTGATTTCTATCCCCAACCTCAGCAACTGGACGAGCACTAGAAGAAGAATCATGAACTCTGCTCTCTGCTATTGCTGTCTCCAGGCTGACCTGACTGGCCATAGAAGGTTGGTTGCCAGATGGATTGGAACGAAATCCACGACCTCTTCCTCGCCACTGTTCTTGTAGGTATCTAAATTAAAGATGTGAACAAAAGCAGGACATCAATGCATAGTGATGAGGCCAGTGGCCCCTTATAGGTCACTATGACAATATCTGGGCTCGACCTTAGTGAATCAGCCTTTCCTTCGCGGCCCAACAAGTCCAGGGCGGCCTCTCTGAGTCTGCCACCTTTTTTCTCTCCTCCACATGGAGCCAACTCGGCCTCGGCCATAAACAGTGTCGGCCACCATGAACAGTACTTGGCCACCTCAGCCTCGGCCTCGGCCATGAACAGTGTCGGTCACCATGAACAGTGTTCGGCCACCTCAGCCTCGGCCTCGGCCATGAACAGTGTCGATGTCGGCCACCATGAACAGTGCTCGGCCTCCTCAGCCTCGGCCTCGGCCATGAACAGTGTCGGCCATGAACAGTGTCGACCACCATGAATAGTGTCGGCCACCATGAACAGTGCCATGCAAATGAACAGTGCCATGCAAGTGAACAGTGCTATGCAAGTGTTCACCCATAGCTTTCTCTGAAGCTCATCCAAGGGCATGAACAGTGCCATGCAAGCACTCTATAATCAATACTCTACAAGGGACAGCTGGCTTCAACTCCAAACTACATCTTCTGCCCCAATGATTGCACCTTGGGACCTACATGCCTAACTTTATCACCCATCATTGCCCGCGCAGGAATGCAAAAAAAAAAAAGATGACGTAGGGAACACGTCTGGCAAGCGCCGTAGCGGTCCGCTATGCCTTGCAGCACCCATGCTTCACGAACATCAATTAATGCTCTGACTAGTGGCAGCACCTCATGCTTCATGGACATCAGTTCTGACACTTCACCCATCAAAGTCATCATTATGGAGCCTCAACCACTCAAGCCAGACAAACTCTTAAGCGTCTATAAAATGGGTAAGAGGGACCTCCGACTAGAAAACGAACTCATTACACTCCTAAACGCTCATAGAGAGAGCTCTTCTTTGAGCCTCTCTCTCTTTCTCTTTCGAGCTTCCTCAAGCTCACAGCTGTTTCCCAGAGTGACTAACTTGAGCGTCAGAGGGTCTCCACTGGAGCATCCGTTCTCCGGGGACTTTTCTTGCAGGAGTCCGGCGAGAAGGACGTCCGTTTCCTCGGCGGTTGAAGAAAGTGACTTGGCGTCATCGGATTGGCACGCCAGGTAGGAGAACGCACTGAAGGAAAGAAAGCTCTGTCTCCTTGAGCTATAAGTCTTCGTCCCCTCTAAGATAGCTATGATGGTGATGCGCATGCCGAAGGTTTTCACCAATCGTGCTGGGGGGCATCCACATCGCACTAGGCAGCAAAAGGCCACCCTCTCTACTCCTTCACCATCAACCTCAGCTGCTCTAATTAACCAGCTTGCCATCTTCAATCAACAAGTTCAAGCCTTGAATGTAGCAGTTCATGAACTGTAGAAGCAACGTTCGGTGGCCACTCAGCAGCAGCCCAAGCTTCTCACATCACTCGTGATAGCTGCACCCGTTAGTCAACGATTTATCTGCAGAAAATCTCTTCAGGGAGAAGTTATCACTATCATGCGTCATCTAAGCACCACCATCGTGAAGCTTTCAAGAGACTGCAGTCTTCTACCCCCTGCTCAAGCAGCCACTCCTCCCCTCAATCATCTGGTGCTTAGATGAGGAAGCATCTGGATGAATAACACCGGCGGCTGGAAGAGCTCACTCAAAGGCTCAATAATCAGCCAGAGGTGGACTGCGACATGGGTAGCAGAGTAATTTCCAAAAGGGATGAACTTGAGACATTATCCATCACCTCAAGCATTTATGGGCATTTTAATTTTTGATGGAAGTAAGCCGAGAGGTGTTGTTGCAATTAATGCAAGAAGGAAGATGAGGACAAAAGGCTTTGACTGTTGACTCCAACTTTCCTCTCTCCTTCTCTCTGTTACACCCAAAAGCCAAACCGAGCCCATGACCTTTTACGGATTTCATTCTAGCTGCTCTCAAGCTTCAGCACCGAGGGCAATCATTATCTTCAAGGAAAGAGCTAGGCAAAGGGCCCTCTTAGCAACTCAGTCGGCCTTTTACTCCACTGATATCAACTCTCAGCAACGTCCTCGATGGACTCTCCCAGCCACTCGTCTTCAACGACCGCCAACTGTCGAGGCTTTCCTCAATGGCCTCCAGCTTTGTCCCGGTTTCTAGCTTCTTCCCGGCCACAGACATCTCGTCCTGGCCTCCAATGCGAGGGAAGGCCTCGGTCGGCCCCAAGCACCGGCGCCATAAGCCCGGGTTCAGCAGGGAAGGCCTCGGTCGGCCCCTAGCGCCGGCACCATAAGCCCGAGTCCAGTAGGGAAGGCCTCGGCCGGCCCCAAGCGCCGGCACCATAAGCCCGGGTCCAGCAGGGAAGGCCTCGGTCGGCCCTAAGCGCCTGCACCATAAGCCCGGGTCCAGCAGGGAAGGCCTCGGTCGGCCCTAAGCGCCGGCACCATAAGCCCGGGTCCAGCAGGGAAGGCCTCGGTCGGCCCCAAGCGCTGGCACTAGAAGCCCGGGTCAAGCAGGGAAGGCCTCGGCCGGCCCAAGCGCCGGCACCATAAGCTCGGGTCCAGCAGGGAAGGCCTCGGCCGGCCCCAAGCGCCAGCACCATAAGCCCGGGTCCAGCAGGGAAGGCCTCGGCCGGCCCCAAGCGCCGGCACCATAAGCCCGCGGGTCCAGTAGGGAAGGCCTCGGCCGGCCCCAAGCACCGGCACCATAAGCCCGGGTCCAGCAGGGAAGGCCTCGGCCGGCCCCAAGCGCCGGCACCATAAACCCGCGGGTCCAGCAGGGAAGGCCTCGGCCGGCCCCAAGCGCCGGCACCATAAGCCCGCGGGTCCAGCAGGGAAGGCCTCGGTCGGCCCCAAGCACCAGCACCATAAGCCCGGGTCCAGCAGGGAAGGCCTCGGCCGGCCCCAAGCGCTGGCACCATAAGCCCGGGTCTAGCAGGGAAGGCCTCGGTCAGCCCCAAGCGCCGGCACCATAAGCCCGAGTCCAGCAGGGAAGGCTTCAGTCGGCCCCAAGCACCGGCACCATAAGCCCAGTGTACCACTGGCAGAGCGATGAACCATCGGCTCTCAACAACAAGCCCGACTCTGGCCGGCACTCAAAGCCCGATGAACCATCGACACTCAAGCCCGATGCCAGCTCAGCACCAAAAGCCAAAAACTGAATCAACGTCAAATGGCCAACCGACCTCAACGGCTCCCTCTGCCTTAACCGCATCATCGTAGTCTCAACGGCTTCATTTCAGCCTCAGCTATTTCAACTCTGTATCAATGGCCAATGGCCAATCGAGTAAGACATTTATCTAAATTATATACTTGCAGCATATTGCTGGTTACTTTCAGCCATCAAGAAGTTCCAAGACAACTCATAGTTGGGAGAGGCCAACTCCTCAGCTCACGGTTGACGGGCACCCACCTCCAAATTTCATGACAAGAGAAGAAGACCCAACTAGCTCACAGCCGGGAGAGGTCAACTCCCGACTCACAGCTAACAGGCATTCACTTCCGAGTTCTGCATTGGGAGGGGATTACTGGCTGCCAGTCAAAGGTAACCAACTTACCTTCAAACTTTGCTTAAAGTTTTTGAACAAGCAAAAATATGGCTCCAAAGAGCGTGAAGATGTCTACACAAGGCATCATAAAAGGAGAGGAGTTTCCCCACCTTGAAGGAATCACAGTTAAAGCTGACATGAAAGGGCGGGCGCGAAGGTAAAGAGTTCTACACTCCTTTTGCTTAACTGACGCAGGGCATACAAGCTTAAGGAGTGTAGGGAGCATCTGATGGGGCCAATGGGCCCCCTATAGGCCACTATGACAACATATGGGCTCGACCTTAGTGAATCGGCCTTTCCTCCATGGGCCCAACAAGTCCAGGGCAGCCTCTCTGAGTCTGCCACCTTTTCTCTCTCCTCCACATGGAGCCAGCTCGGCCTTGGCCATGAACAGTGCTCGGCCACCTCAGCCTCGGCCTTGGCCATGAACAGTGCTCGGCCACCTCAGCCTCGGCCTCGGCCATGAACAGTGCTCGGCCATCCAGCCTCGGCCTTGGCCATGAACAGTGTCGGCCACCATGAACAGTGTCGGCCACCATGAACAGTGCTCGGCCACCTCAGCCTCGGCCTCGACCATGAACAGTATCGGCCCACCATGAACAGTATCGGCCACCATGAACAGTGCCATGCAAGTGAACAATGCCATGCAAGTGTTCACCCACAGCTTTCTCTGAAGCTCATCCAAGGGCATGAACAGTGCCATGCAAGCACTCTATAATCAATACTCTACAAGGGACAGCTGGCTTCAACTCCAAACTATATCTTCTGCCCCAATGGCTGCACCTTGGGACCCATATACCTAACTTTATCACCCATCGTTGCCCGCGCAGGAATGCAAAAAAAAAAAAAGATGACGTAGGGATCACGTCTGGCAAGCGCCGTAGCGGTCGGCCATGCCCTGCAGCACCCCATGCTTCACGAACATCAATTAATGCTCTGACTAGTGGCAACACCCCATGCTTCACGGACATCAGTTCTGACACTTCATCCATCAAAGTCATCATTATGGAGCTTCAACCACTCAAGCCAGACAAACTCTTAAGCATCTATAAAATGGGTAAGAGGGACCCCTGACTAGAAAACGAACTCATTACACTCCTAAACGCTCACAGAGAGAGCTCTTCTTTGAGCCTCTCTCTCTTTTTCTCTTTCGAGCTTCCTCAAGCTCACAGCTGTTGCCCAGAGTGACTAACTTGAGCATCGAAGGGTCCCCACCGAAGCATCCGATCTCCAGAGACTTTTCTTGCAGGAGTCCGGCGAGAAGGACGTCCGTTTCCCCGGCGCTTGAAGAAAGTGACTCGGCGTCATCACATAGCATGAAGATAAGCAAACTCAACTCATCTAAAGGTCTACGTTATATATATATATATATATATATATTCAAATCATCGTAATCGATTTTTTTTTATTTTATCTTCAATTAAAGCTACTAGCATGAAGATAAGCAAACCTAGGCAAAAAATGGTGTCTTTAATACTCATTGGAAAGGCTAAACCAACATTTATAATGAAATAAGCAAAAGAATATGAGACTGAAATTGTTGCACTACCTGAAGTGCAGCATTCCGCTTAGATCTAGACATGTGCTCCACATGCTCAATGGTATTATGCCTCTGAACAAATTTTAACAGCATTGCAACTGAAATCTGACATATAACACTATAAAGAAAAATAAAGAGGAAATGTTGTTGTTGAATATATTGATCGAATAGACTTACACACCTTCATTTCAGCTTCAGTTCGGAAGACAACAAACTTCTTTGCCAAGCAAGCTTCATTCTCACATAGGAAATGCTCTTGGTGGAAATGCATCCGTGTGGATTAGCATTTCAGCAATACAACCAAATTCGTTTTATTAATCGCATAAATTTTTTAAAAAAATACGAAAGTTGGAAAAATGCGCTGATATCCAAATGGAATGTCAAGTTTCTTTTGCAAAGACTATAAGAAGACCCAGCAGATCATGTGATTTGGATGGGCAAGTCCAACAAAAGAAGATGTCAAAGTAGCACACAAATCACATGATGTACTCATCCACACTTTGTGTGTAGATCTAGCATTCCCTTAAAATAGCTGTGGAAAAATAACAAAACATCATACCTCTAGGTCATCATAATTCCTGTAATAATCATACTGCCCAATATGTTGCCTGTCAAGGTAACCGTAGATGTTAAACATGAAATTCTGAGTACAAGTTGATCAATTTAAGAGCAAAAAAAATAAAGAAAGGTACCTTTGGCATGTATGGCAAGTATAATGTTCTCTTGACATGTGCATGTACAGTTCATTATCTCCATAAAACGGGTTCCTGCAGAACTCACACATGGGATGCCCCATGAAGCCGCCACGTTCGCTCTCACTACCATCCACCTCTGAATCACCAGTGCTTGTGTGTTCATTCAGTTGTGATCTAGTGTAAAGCTTTTGTTCACAATTGAATACCTGCCAGAAATTCCCATATGAAATCAGCAATATTCCTCAACAAATTGAAGGAGCAAAGGCGTTCACAAAATCACTGGCAAAATTTCAACAGAAGAACACAGTTTCTGAAAGAGCATCAAACTCTAGAAGGGCATTAGAAAGGTAGTCCACAGCAAGTCATTCTGATACAAAGGTAACTTTTAAGTGAGATTTCATAGGCATCGTGCATGTTCTGTATAACAACCGAGGAACTCACTCAAAAAGCTCATCAGGAAGTGTTATTTAAGTTCCTTGGTCCTGTACGAGTACCTAAGCAATACCTTTCACCTACTTTTTTTTTGAAAGAGATCACGAATTTTGTTACAAATGGCACCCAACCAACTTGGCCCAAAGCCCATATCAACTAAAGGACAAAGACAAACTCATAGTCTTTGTGATTAGGCTTGGATTTGGACCCTCAGCATAGCGAGAGGATGCCAAGGCTTAGGCAGTGGACCATGTAAGAGCCCATGCTGGCATATTATTTAATTCCACATTAGCTGTTCAATAGGTAAATCTTGAGTACTCCTTATTAGATCAAGGGACCCAACAAACCTATCCCCTCTAGCCTTTTTAGAGAAGGTCTTGGGGCATTTCAAAAAAAAAAAAAAATCCTAATTCAAAGAATAATACTCTACATGAAACCAATTATTATCTACATTCAACAACTCATCTAAGCCTTTTCCCAACTACATAGGGTCAGTGTTGGGCCTGATGTGGTGCTATCAAGGCCCAGATTGGGCTAACTTGTATTGAACTGGATGTGGGTCCAAGGATTGAGATTAAATCAAATCATGGGTGTACACAGGCTTGGGGATTAGTTTAATCTCATTGGGTTAGTCCATGAGAGTTTTTGTTGAGTATGGGCCAAGCCCACTATTATTCAACCACTAAACCCTAACAATTGGTGTCAGAGCCAGGTTCAGAAAGGAGTAATTTGGAGATATTTAAAGAACTAAAAAATTTCAGTAAGGTCTCATCAAGGTCTCTCAATTTTTTGAAAGTTTTTATGCTATTTTTGGTTGAGATCTAGCCATGGGTAGTAGCAAAAATAGATTTTGAGAAGTTTGATGGGAAGGAAAGTTTATTCATATGGAAAGTCCGGATAGAGGACCTCCTTGTGCAGCAGGTTTTAGATCTGGCTTTGGAGGAAAGGCCATATGGGATGACAGATAAACAGTAGATGTCATTGGAGAAGAAAGCATGTTCAACGATCAGATAATGTCTAACAAATTCAGCCCTCTATTCAGTGCTAGAGGAGAAGACCTCGAAAGGACTCTAGATGAAGCTGCACACCCTCTATATGGAAAAAAAATATGTGCAATAAGTTGATGTTGAAGAAGCACATCTACAGCTTTCAGATGACAGAAGGTGGAGATATGATGGAGCACATCCAGGTGTTCGACTAAATGAGCAATGAATTGTTTAATCTGGTGATGCTGGATATGTTCCATTACTTGCAAGGCCTCCTCCCTATTTCTTTTCCCCTTGTCTAAACTATTATTATTTATCATAATAGATTGTTCTCTAGTTGGGAAAAGGTTTAGATGAGTTGAATATAATAGATTTTTCTCTAAGTGGGAGTTGTGCAAGTAATCCTTAGATCTGAGACCACCATAGTATCTTGTGCACATGAATCCATATTTCGGTTCATATTCATTCATTGCAAAAAATCATGTACGGGGTGATGCTGGATATGGAGGATTGTGTATGAAGATAATGAGTAGGTCAACAAGGAATCGATAACTCCTAATAAAAGGAGTATTTATCTCAAGTAATTTCATCAAATATTAACTCAGAAAATCTCTGATCAAAGTATGATGAAATTAGAAAAGGTTTTCTAATTTATCATCGGTTGAGTCTTTATTAATGATTAAAGATTCAAATGGATTAAGTGTGAGGGGTTGACATTTATCCGTACTAATCACTTAATTAGAATAAAGGAATATCGAAGGATTGAATTGTACGGTAACTTGCCACTAAAGGGTATTTTGATAATTTTCATCAAATTCTTCATCTTCCGAGTAGGCATGACACGTTGCTAGACGTCGATCTTGTCTTATAGGTTTTTATGAATCAATTAGATTGATTTCATAAGTCAATTTGAAGATTGGTCCACATTGACAGTTTAAATTAGCCTGATTTGACTTGTTTTGGATAATCGAATGCATAATCGAGTTCAACCAAAAACCTACTGCTGGCATTTGAGGAATTTGATTGAAGAAGTTTAAAATATTTTTATTAGAATTTTTTGGATCCTAATTGATTGGCCAGGATCACATACTAGCATATGTGGGCTAACCCGACTAACTTTATCTGTTCAGGTCTATTTGCTTGCTAAATTGGCTAATAAATTTAAGTTAAACTTAAATTAACATTAGCCATGTGTTAGACAGCCTATTTGGAGTTTAATATAAATTTATGAATTTTTTTTAGATTTTTATAATGATCAAATTCAAATTGAATTTAAATTTCAGCATGATTTAGCTAGTCTAGGTTGACTTGGTTAGTCTGGGTTAACCCAGTGCCATAGTCTCTTTTGAACCATTTTATTTTAAATTTAAATATCTTTAATTTATTAAATATCATTTAAATTTATTAATAAAATAATTTAATTAATTAAATATTTAAATATAGGCTTGTGGGGGTTTGAACCCAAAACACCCTGAACCCTTGGTGCCCCCTGGAATGGAGCACTCCCATATGTAGGGGTGCAACTTGGGCCGGGTTCAACCCTGCCCGCGGAACCCGATTTGTAGCAGTACTCAAACTCTAATTTGCTTAACCCGAACCCGAAGGATCCGGATTGAACTCGGACCGATTTACAACTTGGGCCGGGTTAGGGTTGCAGTCAACCTGAACCCGAGAAAAGCCGAACCCACAAAGCCACAAGCAGTAGGCCCACTGGTGTTGTGGAAGTGATGATTTAGCCTTGTTTGTTAAGTTTAAAGCATGTAGTGCTGATAATAGTTTTGTGGAAGTGATGATTCTTGGTATGAACATTCCATCAGAACCTTCATTACCTTTTAAAATGAGCAGTATACCTTTAACGTTTACATTTTATCATGTAATATTGGTGGGCCAAACTAGTATCTTTATTTTTTTTAATTATCTTCTTCGAGACATTTATAACTTATAATATGAAGTTTGCCAAAATTTTATGAAAGCATCTGGGAAGAGGTGATGAGCAGAAAACTAAAACATCTGGAAGGGGGATGAGTAAAAAATCAGAGAGCTTTGGATGGCGAATGCAGTTTCTTACTTGGAAAAGATCTCTCATACCAAACTTATGTGGTCTTCTAACTTGCTCTTTATATCGTCTCAATATTTTCTGCTTCTAAAGGATAAAGGTGACTTCATCAATGCATATAGTGGCTATTGAAATATTATGCAATATTTGGATTACTTTGGATATGTTTTGGTTTAAGAATGTACTTCTTTTTTTTTAGTCTTATGTAAAAGATGTATATTTTTAGACATGTAATTTGAAATGTGAAGCTTGTTTGTTTCAAACTTCAGCTTGTTTGTACAATGTAAAGCTTATTTGTTTCAAACTTTAGCTTATTTGTGCAATGTTAAGCTTGTTTGTTTCAGATTGTCATATATATTTTTTTTCTATCAACCCGAATTCTAACCCGAAACTCAACCCGAACCCGATTTTTAAAAATAGGGTTAGGGTTGAGGTTTTAAAATAGGGTTAGGGTTAGGGTTAGGGTTGACATTTTACAAATAGGGTTAGGGTTAGGGTTGAGGAAAATCCGAGTTTTATGAGCCCGAGTTACACCCCTACCCATATGGGGCACTCGGTGCTCCTCATGTAAAACATCTCTCCCCTTCTCTCCATCTGACGCCTTTGGTTGCTGCTCATTCATTTTTATTTAAAGGGGGCAGAAGGGATTTTGAGAACAGAAAGAAAAAAGATAGAGAGCCCATAAGCCCTCCTCCTCGTTTCTTCTCCTCTTTTCTTATTATCACTATTATATGAAGACAAGACCCTAAGTTGAGATAGAGGAAGGCTATTAGAGTGTGTAAAGGCTCGTTGGAAAGCTTTTAAAAGGAGAAAGCCCCAAAAGACATTAGAATGCTGCATATGATCAAAAGGCTGCCATAAAAGTTCTAGCAAGCAAATAGGAGTGTCTTTTTCAATCGATTCTCGTGTAGATCACTTTTGAAGAGCATACATTTATGCACCCCTTGGAAATTATTGGATTTAACAATCAAGTTATTTTTCTTAGTCATTTATTTCGGATTTTAGTTGATTTACTTCTTGAACTGCATAAAGGCGATCTTAGGAATTAGGGTTTTTTTTATGATATTTGTTTTCAAAATGATTAAAGTTTTTGAAAAATATGCCTCCAAGCATCCCAAAATTCTCATCAGTGATATCAGAGCCTTCTGCTATGACAACTTGCCAAGGAAGATTAAAAAAAAGATAAAAAAAAAGCATCAAAAGATTTCTACATCAGTTTTTCCTCTCCCTATCTTTCCATCTCCCTTTTATATATATATATATATATATATATATATTGTCGTAGATAACTAAAATTCCTTAATAATGAACCAGTTAGGAGGCCATCTGCCTTTAGGACCTTCTCATAGAAGAGGTGGTGAGGTCCGATCGTCACCCTTGCACTATCATTAACTTAAATTCTAAATGAAAACCTCATCTATTAGATAAGTTTCCAGCTTCTTAGTTAGGTTACGACTCCAAAATAAAATTCTATATAGGGAGAGTTTTAAACAGTCAGAGATGGTGTCAGTTCGGCCAGAGTCTGTTTAGCCTTGCTCATCTCATAGTTAATAGAGATTTTGTTAGCTCCTAAAAAAGGAGCTTCAATATTTCAACATTAACCGACATGCTATATTATAGAGTTATTTATATGACGCATGATAGATAATTCTCTATAAAATTTTGTCCAAGGATCACAACACTCTGAAAACTAGTCTGATCCAAATGGATCTATAGTTTTAAGTATAGAATGAGATCATAGGAACGACTTTATGCAGTACCATCTTCCATGCATGAAGATATGCATCGAACATAATCATTATTTGTGCATATGTACAAATATGCATATCATGGTCTAACAGATCATAGTACATGCTCGTATGCACATTTGCACAAGTGCATGATCAATGAGCATATTTAATGCACGCTTTTATACAACAATGCATGAAAACTTTTTTCGGATCATATTGAGGGAGCAGGAACAACGCTGGCTAAGTTTGTGAATAACAAATTTTTTATAAAGTCAACTAATTATTTGGTGTTAAGCTTTTTTTTTTTCTTTCTAGTGTGTTAGCATATTTCGTTTTTGCATTTAAAAAAGAGAATAAAATAATAAAATTTAATGATGATAGATAAATAATATTTCAGTAATAATTAATTAAATTAAAGGTGGTCTATATTAGCTACAGTGGATGCTTTGGTAGTTAAAGTATGTTTTTTTTGGTACAAATGAGCGATCATACTAGTTTAGTGCGAATCAACCCAGATAGATCTGAGTACAAAATTTACTGTAAAAAAGAAGGGCAGGGTCGCTCGGCCTCCAAGTTCAGGATCCAGCATGCTAGGCCACAGAAGTAGCCATCTAGTCCACCGCCGAATTGGCTTAACGGTAAATATGATGAATATGGACACAATCTACCTTCCGCAGCATAGTTCAACTATCCAAGAGAATCGGATTTGTAAGACCAGGAGGGCTATTCTCCTTCTTCAGCTAAGAAATGACCGATATGGAGTCATCCTCAATGAAGAGTCTCTAAGCATGAAGAGTCCGAGTGACATAAGAAATACTAGCCTAGACCGCATAAAGCTCGGTCATAGGGACTGAGGAGTCAAGAGTACCAAAACCTTTCGTAGCCAATAAGTCACCATGAGGACCACGGATAATAAAAGCAGAACCAGCAGCTCTATCACGAACACTTCCGTCAAAGTTGATTTTGATAAACCTTGGAGGAGGGCTCCCAGGAGATGAAAACCGTATGTCGATTCGCTGCCGAAATAGCAGGGAATCCCCAGAGGTCAGAGTCGTCAGAATCAATATGAGCACAATCCACCATCAATAATCTAATCTTTCTCACGATCTTGATCGTTAAAGTGTTCGAACAGAACAAATACGCCACGATAAAGTATTAGAAATTTTTAAGACCAACTAAGAATGCGTTAGGTACATTGCGTAAAAGATTATTTTTAAATTATTTATTATTTATTATTTTATTTTATTATTTTAAAAAATAATTTATTTTATTAAAAAAATATTTTTATTCAATCTTATTATTATTTCATTTTATTTTATTTTTTCTAACAATAATAATTTTTTATTATTCTGTCTTTTATTAGATATAAAATAAAATACAACCTATTGCACCCAAGTGTTATACCGTTTGCAGCCCATCATATCCTTTGTGGATATAAAAGTACAGCTTCTCAGGTGGTGTGACTTGTCGTCATCATCACATATCTGCGAATGGCATCGTCTATGTTAGCTTTGGTTGGTACGCTGTAGCTATAAAAAGCCTTTTAAAAAAAAAAAAATTTGCCAATATTTTCAATGTCATTATCCTTATCAAGATCGGTCCCCACGGCTGGTCTACCACAACTCCTACTTTTGACTGACTGAGAGCCACAGCGCTGGCGCGGTGCGACGTGAACCTCTCGCAAAATGTCCGTGGACCCCACAGCTCAACCAGCCGTAAGTTAGCACCTGGGCCCCATTTGAGTGGGTCCCACTCATTTCCAAATTTTCTAAGGTGCCTCGCTCCGGTGTCACCTCTGGCCTTTGGAGCTATAATTGAGTTAAGTGGCTTGAGACTGGGGTCGTTCTATGTTCTATTTTGCCCGTGTTTTTAGTTTTTAACTGAGGAGCCTCTCGTGTCATTTTAAAAAAATATTATAATTATTTTTAAAACTTTTGGATTAAAATAATTTTTCTTATTCAACAGCCTCCTCTCCCTTTCTTCGATCGATTTTTTTTTTTTTTTTTCGTTCATGCGTCCCCACTTCCTTTGCCAACCCTTCTCAGTCCCCATCGTCTTTTCTTTTTTTTTTTTTTTTTTTTTTTTTTTTCGATTCATGCGTTGTTGCCGGTCCCTTTTTATTCTCTATCATTTTTTTTCAATTCATGCGTTGTTCGGCCCTATATGGCCAAACATGTAAATTCTGTTCGGCCACACAGGCCAAACAACCTCAACATGTTCGGCCCTGGTTGGCTGAACAGTTTTCTTTTGTTAGACCACAAAGGGTCGAACAGAAGAAAATTGTTTTGCTCGGCCCAGAAGAGCCGAACAGAATTCCCGCTGTTCGGTCCTGATTGACCGAACAGAGAACGAAGGCTAAAAAAAAAAATAAGGGAACGAAGGGGAAGATGTGGCGGAGAGGGGGCGGAACCGTCGGACACATATAGACGCCGAAAAGAAAGGGATATTGAGATCTTGGCAAAAAAAAAAACATCTTGGGACAGATCAAGGAAAGAAGGAAGGGAGAGAGGGAGGAAGAGGAAGGAAAGAAAGGAGGGAGAAAGACTTACCTTACCTGCCGAAGAGAGCGATCAGCTGCCGAAGAAGCCGTCGCCGGGGAGCCGTGAGCGAGAGCAACGCGAGAAGAGTCAGACGCAGGAAAGGGGGGGCAAATAGCAATCTTAGTGGGGCTAATGGGAGGAAGGGTAGTTTAAGATTTTTATAAAAATAAAGGGGCTTCTCAGCAATATTGAAGGGCTATAGAGTAAAAAAAAAAAAAATTGAGGGCTCCTCAGTAGAAAACGCGGGCCAAATAGCCGCTCCCTGTGACCAGGCTCTCGATAAAAGCTTATTCGTATTTCATATAAATAAATTAAATTTAAACTTTATTTTACAACTTATTTGACAAATAAATCAAGTTTGAAATCAAATTTGATTAAGATTTTTTAAAATAATTTAATTAAAAGCTCATGAAACGATTCGATTAGAAGCTCATCTGGCTCGATTAGAAGCTTGTAAATAAGATATTTTTTTTTTATTACTTTTATAATTTTTTAGACTAATATTTTTATGAATAATTTTTAAAACTTTTTTATTTAATTTTTAGTAAAAAAATTAATTAAGAATTAAACTTTTTTTTAAGTCGAGTTTTAAATAATTTTTTTTTGAGCTAAATTTGAAATGAGCTGTGTTTGAGAGTTTAAAATAAACTCAATTAAAGCTTGAGCTAGAAACGAATTTTTTCTAAGTTAAATTTATCAAGCTTTCTAACTATATCAAATAACTGAGCTTACATTTTTTATAATCAAACTTGGGCTGTGTTCAAATAAATTTTTTTAAATTTAAATAAGCTCATATTTGACTATTTTTTAACGAGATGAGCTTTAACATTGGAAAGTCCGGCTCAGCTCGGATCAATTACATCCCCTCACCTCCTTCCTCTCTCCTCTCTGCACGGCCAGCTGTCCGCTAGAAACGCCGGAAGGCCCGCTTGCAGCCGAGAGGGTGCGATTTGCGTCATATCTTGGAGGCGCACTGCTATTTCCTGGAAAGAAACGCACATGCGAAGTCTAATAAGCGGAGGGGGCACGGTGATCGAGGATGGCACGCGGTGACGGCTGGCTTCTTCCCCTCACGTGGTACGCCGCCTAGCTGTCTTCCGCCCGGCCGCATATTAAATTTCCATGCGGCATTTGTATCTGCGGCGAAGGTTGCTCGATCGAGCCACTTGACCTCACAGACGGGTCGGATGTGTCCGGAGGATGAAGTTGACGGCAGATATCTCTCCCGCATATCGATTTTTATGCGGTGTAGAAAGAACTGACCGCACCCCGTGCGCTTGGCTGAAACGGCCACGCGGTTGGACTCGCGCCAGACGAAGCGCGCGCTTCACGGTCTGGTGTGGGCCCATCAATATGGTATACGTACAAACTTGGCGCGCAAGCCATCGTTATCCTACACGGCATGGTTAGAAGAACCCTAATAACAACATCTTATACGATAGATTTTGTAATTTTGTGGCATATAAGTCATTGATCACTTCAAAAAGAAATCAGACAACCACTTGTCTAAACTAGAGTGTATTCGTCCCTTCAAAAAGAAGACTGTGACCAGCTGTCACACCATTGTCTCCCTCCTCCTTTTAGAAAAAAATATTGTGTCCTGAACTCTATTGTCCAAATGAACGGATGACCCTGGTCCGTCAAGAGGCCCATCATTAAACCGACGAAGCATGCGACCAGCGGTTCGACCTTCTTCTTAGTTCTTTGGACGCATTACAAAAAAAAAAAAAAAATATAATGCAGAACTATACGATATTTAATTTTTTATTTTTATTTATTTTTTTTGAATGAAGCGGTAAATGCGGAAAACTTCAGAAAAACTCAGCCTAAAATTTATGCAGCCAATGGTATTTTTTTGTGATATCTAAGCATCATATTCAGTGGTTAAGGCAAATAACTAGTTGAGTTTATCAATATATATCACTTGCAAAACTTCAAATAGAAAGCATTCAATCATAATTTACGTGGTGCATGAATTAAATTCCTATCCAGATTTTATCCGGTTAACATTAACGTATTGGATAATAGTGTAATATAGGAATATATATTTTTTGAATTCATTGGTTGTTTATGATGATTTATAAATTAATTGTAACAAAGCATGTGCTTTCTTTGTTTTTGTTTTTGTAGAGTCCATATAAATATTTATTGAATTATGAATTATCTAAATAAAATTAATATGGTGTCTACATGACCAATAGTATCAAAAAAAAAATCATATAAAAATAATCAAGGAATAATTTAGAGTGCGAAAGAATTATTATTATTTTTAATTATTGTCAAAATATAAAAAAAAACAATGCAATTAACTATAATAAATAAAATGCTTTAATAGTTAAATTTATATTCATGATAAATGGAAAAGATTTTTTTTTTTTTTTTTTTTTTTTGCAGAAACTTACATTCATTTGTATTGATTTTATGCAATGTATAGATTTAAATTTTCAATCAGGATAAAAATTTGGTATGTTTTATTAGGTATTTATCATCCAATTTTTTTTACTCAACGCATAACGCATGAATAATCCATTCTATTTAACAAGCGGTATAAATTTGTTATCATTCTTATTGCATAGTTTAAATATTTAATGAAATATAAAATTACACATATTACTTATGCAAAATTACATAAATACCACTTATTAAGTGAGAAATTGAATAACAAAGTCCTAATAAATTATAGCTAAGTTTTATCTTTTTAATTATTCTTAAAATATATTATATTATAATAAATAAGATATAACAATTCTCTAATTTCTATTACATACTAAAGCTGAACTTTATTAATATCAGTATACATTTAATGGGCGTCTCTGTCACGGGATGTCATCCCACAGCGGTCCGTTCCGTCTTCATCAGCCTCCGAGTGGCCACTGGCCACTCGTTAAAAGGGTCCCGCTTCACCTCGCTCGCTCCCCGCCCTTTATCTCTCTTCTGTCTTTTTTTTTTTCTCCCTCTCCTGCAGCTCTCTTTTTCTTCCGCCCGTTGCCATATCCCAAGATGTGGACGAATCGCCACTGTTAGGGTTTCTAGAATCACCGAGCATCTCTCCTACTCCTCTCGCTCGTTTCTCTTTCTTGATCCGCACAAGGTTCAGCTGATGTGAGGTTCTCTCGTGGGATTCTCGCTGGCGGATGGCCGACGGTAGGCGATATGCTCTCAATCCCCAACTAGGCGAGTCTTTCCTCTTTTCTCCTCCCCGTCATCCCTTCCGGTTATTTGTTTTACCATCAAATTTCCCTTTTCTTGGCTCAAAATTGAATTTTTTGCGGTTCCTTCGGTGACGTGTTGCGTCGGTATTCATGTGATTAGGGTTTGGCTGTGCACTGTTGTTTTTTGTGGAGATGATGCCGGAAGGTCGTTTATGGAAGAAACAAGAATGTAGTTTTTTATTTATTTTAATTTGGATATGTTGGTGCTTAGCGAAGAGGGTGTTTTGAATTAGTTTTTTAATGGAAATATTGAATGTGGATCTTGTTTTGGTTGTGTTGGTGAGTAGTGCCTGCTAGCAGCTCAATTTATTGTTCCCGTTGTCTGGAGATGGGGTGGCTCTCCAAACAATAAGCCTGCAGTTTATTTGCAATCCTAACATGCAAAAAGTTCATAAATTTGATGTATTAATTTGATGCCAGAGCTTGCCATTGGAGCGAAAAACTTCGTTTACATTTTCCAATTAAAGACATAAATTTGGCTAACCTTTAATGTTTCTTGCCTTGTACTATTTGATGTGTCTGAATTGGATTGATTGATTGTTAGTGATCTGGCAGTTGCCTATGTTTGTCTAAAACTACAAATGGGATTTCTTCTTTCCTATTGATAAGGTGATCATTGCCTAGACGCGGAGTCCCTACTTAAGCATCTAGGTGGACTGCCTGAACAATTGCATGGCAAGCCTGATGCATGACCTATAAATCTCAAAGACCTTTGGCAAGTTCATTTTCGCTAATAGATGGATGCTTTGATGCCAGCGTAGTAATTGTTGTTCGCTCTTCTTGGATTTCTTGCTTTTATTCTTTGATTCACTCCCAAAAAAAAATATCATCTCACTTCTGATCTCCTCATACACCATAGACCATTTGGACAGAGCATCCACCCTTGGTGCTCTTCAGCTAGAGACACTTTATTTTAACCCAACAATCTCATTATGTCTTTAGTGGAGCGTAATCTGGCGGAGGCATCTTCATGTTCCACCTATTGATCTAATGTTCCTAGTAAGGTTTTAAATCTTATGGGGCATGGTTGTCTTGATTTTTTTTTTTCATGGAATAGAATGCGCTGCCGCCTAATCCTATCTTGAAACTTAGGACTAATGTCCCAAGATGTATTGATTGGCACACCAATATGAAGGCAAAATGGTTCTGTTGACGTCAGATCATCGTTCTTGAGCGTCCGCGAGCGTTTGGTTGCCTCCTCCAGCGAACGCAGGATCTTTCGGCGAGCTTCTCGCGTTTGGAAGCTTGCAAACAAGTTTCGGGACCGAAGATTTTGATATGGACCCTTCGATGCTCAAGTCAATGCTCTGAGCAACAGTTGTAAGCTTGAGAAAGCTCGAAAGAGAGAAGAAGAGGAGAGAGGCTTAGAGTCGTGTTCTCTGTGAGTGTATGAGCGCTTAGGAGTATTGTGTTGAGAATTGAGTTTTTGGAGTTACTTGGTCGGGGGTCCTCTTATCCATTTTATTAATGCTTAGAGCCTGCCAATTTTGGGGCATGATCACTTGTTAGAGCATTGATGATAGGGGCAGCATAGTGGGGCTGGCCTTTATGTGATTTGACAAAGCTGCAGGCTGTGTTCCGTTAGAGTAGGTGGCTGCAACTGGGGGGACGAAACCGGGGCTATTTAGGGGTTGAACGAGGGCTGCCGAGGCCGACTTCAGTGGCCGAGGCAGACCTGAGCCAGTTGGATCCAACCTGAGGAGATTACCACTGTCCATGGGGCTCAGATGGCCCTATCAGATGCCTCCCACTCATGAGCTTGTGCGCTTGCGTGCCTTGCATCCGCCAGTGAAAGGAGTGGGCCCTTTGCACCGTTAGGGCACGCCCTTGTGTGGACCGTGTGGAGTTGCCACCTGCCTGAAAAGCGCAATGTTGGAGGTGATTACTGGCAGCCAATGACTCCCGACGCATGTTCGGAAGTGGATGCTCGTTAGTGAGTCGGGAGTTGACCTCTTCTGGCTGTGAGCTGGTTGGATCTTCATGGTGGCTGGGAGCAGCAGCCTCGTCACGTGAGCTGGGGCATTGATCTTTCCAAGAGTGAGAGGCTTCTTGGATGGTTCGAGTGACCAGTACTATGTTGCAAATTTAAACAAAGGTCTTACCCGATTGGACCGTTGAGGTAGAGTTAGAGCCGCTAAGGCTAAAGCAAAGTCGTTGAGGTTGTGATAAAGTTGCTGAGGCTGAGATGAAGTCGTTGAGGCTATGAAGATGCCGCTGGAGGCTGAGATGAAGCAGTTGAGGTTGTGAAGATGCTGCTGAGGCTGAGATGAAGCCGTTGAGGCTGTGAAGATGCTGCTGAGGCTAAGATGAAGCCGTTGAGGCTGTCGAGAGTCTTTTGAACCCCGAAGGGTGATTCGAGAGTCGCTAGGATGGGACCATGCTCGAGAGCCTTTAACCTCGAAGGGTGATCTAAGGGTGTTGGAACCATGCTCAGGGTCCTTTTAAACCTCGAAGGATGACCCAAGAGTGTTGGGATGGGACCATGCTCGGGAGCCTTTAACCTCGAAGGGTGATCTGAGGGTATTGGAACCATGCTCATGGTTCTTTTAAACCTTGAAGGGTGACCTGAGAGTTGAGAGTCGTCAGGTGCCTTTTTCTTTTGATGTGAAGTTTGGGAACGACTGCTCGGTTGGCCGTTGGCCGCTGAGACAGAATTGAAGCCACCGAGGCTGGGATGAAGCCATTGAGACTGACGATGCCGTTAAGGCTATGATAAAGCCGTTGAGGACTAGCGCTGGGGTTGGTCTTTGTTATCGATGCTGCTGTGGTCCTTCTGTAGTGCATTCAAGTATTAATAAAAAAAAGTTTTTTTCAAAGTGTAGTGTACTTAGCTTTTGTAGCTTTTTGGCGAACCCATGGAGTCGGGACAGAGAGCTTTCCTTAGCTTTTTTGGTGCTGGATGGGGTATTTGTGGAGGCAAAGAAGACTATTCGAGAGTGGAAAAACTTTCATTGTTGGTCTCTTCTGGCATTGATGGAACCTTGCCATCTGAGTACAAGGAAGGCCATAATGACCCCTCCACCTAATGTCCTCTCTTTGTCCTCTTGCTGGTACCAAGCTTCCTTTCCTTCATATATTAAATTTGTTTATTTAAGTTTGCATGGCACTGGGCTGGGACTTAGACCACATCCTCGATCCCCATCCCGCACAGCCAGGCCAGGACCTTGCTTCTTGAAGGAAACCCGGCCGGGAAGATGTGCCAGGTGATGATGATGCATTTGATGCTGATGGTTTGGAGGGAGAAAAAGCGGTCAGGAAGGAGTGTCGATCAGCTCCTTGTTGCTTGGGCTTCCCCCCGAGTTGTCGTCCGTAGGAGGAGGAGGCCGTTTGGACGGTGAGTAGCGGCACTCCTGCTAATGAGTCTGAGCTCGAAGTTGCTTTTGAGCTTGATGGTGGTGAATCTCTTGGCAAGAAGACCTTCTGCTAATGGAATGTCGGTTGGCATGAGCGACGACCAAAGAGCGAGTCGAAGCTTTTGCTCGTTGTTGTGTGGTCATGTAATGTCGCCCTTAGAGTTTCTAGACAACTGCCATCAATGTTTGGATTTGCGGCATATTGTTTTGCTTGAGTGGCCTGAGGTAGTGGTGATGATGGAGTAGAGCGGTTGGCTCTATTGCTCAACTCGTTGAGAGTGCCCCCCCTCCAGTGTGACCGACGGAAGCTGCTTGGGTTCTTGTCATCACCATCGTTTTGATCCACTGTTTATCTAAAGAGGGACGAGGATCTGCAAACTAGCATCGTTGACGATCCGTGTTCTGTCTCCCCTTCCGGCGCGCCAATCTGTTGACACCAGATCATCGTCCGCGAGCATCCGGTCGCCTCCTCCAGCAAGCCCGGGATCTTCCGACGAACTTCTCGCACTTGGGAGCCTGCAAACAAGTCTCGGGGATCGAAGATTCTGGCAGGGATCCTCTGGCGCTCAAGTCAGTGCTCTGGGGAACAGCCGTAAGCTTGAGAAAGCAGAAAGAGAGAAGAAGAGGAGAGAGGCTTGGAGCCGTGCTCTCTGTGAGCGTATGAGCGTTTAGGAGTATTGTGTTGAGAATTGAGTTTTTGGAGTTACCTGGTTGGGGGTTTATCTTATCCATTTTATTGGTGCTTAGAGCATGCCAGTTTTGGGACATGATCACTTGTCAAAGCATTGATGATGGGGCAGCACAATGGGACTAGTCTCCATGTGATTTGTCAGAGCTGCAGGCCTTGTTCTGTCAGAGTAGGTGGTTGCAGCTGGTTGGCAGGTGCTGTTTGGCTTGGATAGCTGTTGCAAGCTGCTGCAGGGCGTGGCCGAATGTTACGGCGTTTGCCAGACGTATCCCCCATGCCACCTTTTATTGCCTTGTGTGGACAGTGGGGAGATGGCACTTGGGCCTTGCAACGTGGCCGTATGGGCACTGCCCAGGTGACCGAGCTGGGCCCCACCCGGGAGGCTGCAAGGAAGGGTGATTCCATGCCTTTAAATTGATGCATGGGGAAGGAGGGTAGTGGTCCCCACCTCCATGCATGTGAATGTGGACTCATGCATGTAACTCTCGAAAGGGCAGCCACCTTTCATGTGGGTATGAAGTCGTGCAAGGAGCAAGTGTCAGGAGTTTCCATCTAGAGATGGAGCCAAGGCCGAGGGCCGGGGTTGAGGGCCGAGGGCAAGGGCAAGGGCAAGGGGCCGAGGGAGTTGGGGACGAAATCGGGGTTGTCATCCTAGGGGCTGAAGGGCCAAGACCGACTCCAATGGCCGAGGCAGACTCGAGAGCCGATTGGATCCAAGGCCGAGGGGTCAAGGGCCGAGGCCGAGGGGTTGAGGGAGTTGGGGACGAAACCGGGGTTGTCATCCTAGGGGCTGAAGGGCCGAGGCCGACTCCAGTGGCCGAGGCAGACCTGAGAGCCGACTGGATCCGATCCTGGGGAGATTATCGCTGCCCATGGGGCTCAATGGCCCCATCAGGTTCCATCCCCACACTTGGGACGTTAACTCATCTCATCCTGATGTCCCATGGGATGTCTTGCCAAGATTTGAAAATATGGTTCCTAGTCTCTACCCTTCTCCAGTGACAACTTATTGTATGTCACAAAAGTTCACAATATACTAAGTTAATTTTATAAAAGCAAAAATACTATTTGTGTTAAAGAGTCAAACATACAGAAGTCTCATTATAACTATGCATTACCGCATTCTTATTGAAATCATGAACTTTTTAATTATCATAATTGATGAGCATGGTGTTGACTTGTATATGTCAAATTATTGCAGAAGTCCCTTTTTGGTTTCCATGCAACCATATATCATATGTCTGTATTTATGTTTTTTCTTAGATAAGTATTAAGACATATGACTTGTACCATTAGACATTTAGACTTCTTTTTATTTAAGTTAGGGAAAATTTGAATTCTTCTGGGGACAAAAATTACCACTTCATGAAGGACTCTTCTATTTTTGCCCTAGCAAAATACTTAACTAAAAAGCTTGAGGAAAATCTTGAAACACTTCCCACAATGCCTAATCCCTAATGCAAGAACATCCTTCCTAACTTGCGCGCCTTGCCTCGTTCTTCAAAAACTTGTTTAGATTGATTACTACTCAGATCTCAATCTTCTCACTAATAACGAAATTGAATGATTTGAATTATCTTCTCTGTTGAAGATCTGATATGTAGATCTAGTTCTTCCTTATTATCTATGGAAGGATAATATTATAAACTTTATAAAGAATCTGTTGTTTCTGTTATATTCTTTGAACTCTGACTTGTACCCCACGCATGAACCAAAATTGGTTTTGGGTGTGTAATCTCTTCAGTTTCAGATATCATATCTCTATTCTGAAATATTTTCATCAATACATTCATTGAGTTGATAGTTGTATCAGGTATGTGAAATAATTGACACTTTAGTTACATTTACTTGCTGCCATTCTCCAACTCCAATTCAAGGCTTAACTTGATCACTACCCAACAATTACCACTTACGATCTCTTGACATTGCTTTGGATAAGAATATGGAAATAAACTATTGATCAAGATAAGTGGTACTATCTTGATCAGGGTACAGCTAAGATGTATTTTAGTTGCTCTCTCTTTGTGGTATTATTGATAAGCATTACAATGGCAAATTGTAGGCACTCATGTGAATAGTCAAGATTCTAACTCTTTGAACATGTCTACATTGACCAGACATTACACAAATTCTGCGAGAGGCAAAAACTCGTTGGCTTCGTCCAAGTGAAATTGTGAGATTCTTCGCAACTACCAGAGGTTTAATTTGACCCCCGATCCACCTTATAAGCCTGCAGGTATGCATGTGGCTGATTGTTGATCTACTGTTTCTTAAATATAATAATATAAATCATGCATTATGGTTGTTGTAACTTTATCCTTTTCTTTATGTTTTTGATGTAGTATTTATGATCAACAGTTTTTGGCATGCATTAGTAATTTTTTTAAGGCACAAATTCTGAAATTTTCCTTTGAGCATTGAGGACTTTGAGTACAACTATAGAATATTGATTGTGTGCTCTCATCTGTTGATTGAGTTAATATTATTATGTTCATTAAAGATATACCTTTGTCTCTAAATTATTGATATCAGGGAAAGAATGGTATAAGTAGATCGCTGTGGAATATCAAAATACGAGTTATATCTGCCGATATGTTGTCTTTTCTTGGTCATTGATCTTCATTGACCCTATTTTGTTCTTGATTTGTAAAAATGATAGTTCTTCATCTAGATAGACGTTATATTATATTAGTTGCTGCTAAATGATGAAGATAAGTTAAAAAGATCATGCATTTGATTTAATGATTCAAATGAAGGAAGCTATTCCTTTGTAGAAGATTTGAGGAAAGTATGGTGCACTTTATAAACAGTTTTATATTTACTATTATAATCAAAATATAACTTGCATGACTTAATAATACATTACTTACAAATGATGTATAGGAAAACTTAAAAAAAAGAAAAAAAAGAAAATCTGTGATGGATTACACTTGGACTCAACTTTGTGGTGGCTTTTCCTGTGAGTCAAAACTTTGAACCTGGAACTGCTTGATCTGACCCAAACATCACAATCGGGATGTAACCACCCCCAACTCAAAAAAAAAAAAAAAAAAAAAGAAGAAAAAGGAAAAGAAAAGAAAAGAAGAAGACATGACCGGATTTACTTCTGGAGTACCTATTGGCCCAGGCTTCGGAGGAATGATTTGGCTTTCATGTTGATTTTGGACATTCTCCCTGAAACCTAAGATATTTGTAAAGTAATATTATAGAAAAAAAATCAATATTAAACTTTATGTATCTAAAATTTGAGAAAATAATTTGAGAAAATGCAAGTTTTTCTATTAATTGCGATAAAAATTTGTATTACGATCTCACTCTTAAAATAAGTAGATTGGTAAAGTCCAAGCTGCTAAGGTACTATCCTAATCCAGTAATGCTTTAATTGTTCATGTTGCTGCCTCAAGCCAACATGCATCATTGTTCATCTAATTTAGAGTCCCACAAGTGTAATGCTTTAACGCCTTGATTTGCATGCTCGCTGCTGTGGCAAGTTTGCAAGCGATACTGGTTAGGTTCTAGCTGCGTGTGACATGGAAGCAATCCTCATTTTATGGTAAATTTGGACGTGGAAGCTACCCAATTGCTTATTGAGTTTTGGTTGGGTGATGAGGAATTTGGACATGGAACCTACTCAATAGCATTTGTTTCCTGATCCCATTTGGTGGTTGACTTGGGATAATGCAGCCACTAAGTCTTAGATGGATCATTTGGAATGTGAAAGACTTACTAGAATTTGAATCAGAAGATTAAAAATATAGAGCAAGTAATCTTTCTGAGTGACCTGTGGTCCTCTTGAGCTTACTTCATATGCTTTTATTAAATGCTTTGAGTAGAGGGCTTTCTTATTTCTTCTTTTATTTTTCTTTGGTCTTGCACTTCACCCCTATTGTTCAGTTATTGGGTGATGGTCTATCATAAATATTCTGTTATGCAATACTATCTCAGTTTCACTGTTCATAGTACTGATTCCCTTGCTGCTTTATCATTATATGCTCACTTTGGTGATTATCATGAAATATAACTAGTAAGTTTGATTTGTTATTTTTAGGTGGTTCCTTATTCTTATTTGATCGAAAAGCACTTAGGTATTTCCGTAAAGATTGCCATAATTGGAGAAAGAAGAAAGATGGAAAAACGGTTCGAGAAGCTCACGAAAAGCTAAAGGTATGGTATTCCTTCCTTTCTAGTATATCCCAAATGTTGGATGCCTATTTGCTTTTCTTAGCTTTGTGCTTCCGGTTTATATTAGTCTCCTCTTCTAAAATTATGTGGCACAATGGATATCTGACCCTAAGTGTTAATCAAAAGAATTAAGCCTAGAAATATAAAAATGTGGCTGTGCTACTTGGTTTAACTTTTCCATTTTGTTTCTAAAAGTTGTTGTATCTTTTAATTGAAGTGAAAAAATATCATAATTCTTTTGTAGGAGCATTGTTGCCTTTCTCATTAAATAACAAACAATATGTGTCTATATATGCATATATCCTCAAGTCAATTAATTGATGTTTAGTTATTTTATCTACTAATTTTTTCCTCCTGACCTTTTTATTGCTGTACTTGTAAAAAAGTGTTACGATGACAAAGTCACCTCTGTTCCATCTACTCAAGGATCATTATTAGTTAACTCTTTATACAGTCTATATATTTTCTTGGTATTTGCCATATATGAGTTAACTTTGTCTATGTATGAGTTTTTTTTATACATAGCCAGTTCTAAGCTCGAATAAAAGAAAGAGTTGTAGTAGGTTGACACTAACATAAAGCTATAGTCATATCCTATGAACATGAATTTAATAGAAAAAATCGATAAATTAGGCATTCTTCAAAAGCGATGCACTGCATTGAATCCCAGATGTGAAAATGGCAAGGGTAGCTAAGACAATCCTCGGAAGTGACGCATCACATCAGTGTTCGGACACACGAAAGGGTTTTATACCTTCATGAACGGATGTTGGTAAAGAATTAGTCTATGAAAATAAAAATAAAATAAAATACGTTTAGTAGCTTGAAAGATAGGGTAACTAACATGAAAAGTTAATGAAACTATAGATACAATGGCTAAAAGGAGAATTAACGTAACTTGCTTGCAAGATATCAAGTGGATAGGTGAAAAAGCAAAATAAGTTGATAGTTTAAAAACTTTGGTATATAGGTAAAGTTAAGAATAAAAATGAAGTAAAAATTATTGTAGATAAAAGCCTAAAGATGAAGTTATAGATATTAAAAGGATAGGAGATAGAATAATTTTAATTAAATTAGTGGGATAAGGAATCAATAATATTATTAATGCTTATATTCTTTAAGTAGGTTTAGATATTGTGATAAATTAAAGTTTTTGGGAGGATATGGATGGATTAATTCAAAGATTTTTACTGGAGAAAAAATATTTATGGGAGAAGATTTGAATGGACATGTAGAAAAGTATAATATAGGTTTCGAAAGAGTATATAAAGTTATAGATTTAAAGATAGAAATAACAAGAAAAATGTCATTTTAGAGTTTGTGATGGCATATGATTTAATATTAGTTTATACAACTCAACTCAACTCATCTAAGCCTTTTTTCAATTACATGGGGTTGGCTACATGAATATGCTTCCTTCACTCTGCCTATTCAGGATTAAGTCGACACTCACGTCCTAGTCCTTCATAGTTTGATTTAGTAGATTCATATTTGAGTTGATCTGATGGAGTTTGACGCTGATTGTCAGCTACCTAACGCAACCCTTCTCCTGCACTCGAGTTTGGGACCGGCCTTGGCGGAGTTTAGTATTAGCCAATATGTATTTTAAAAAGAGACTCTATTTGATAACTTTTAAAAGTCGATATAATGCTATTAAATAAATTTCTTTCTTATTAGAAAGATTGATTGAGTGTTTTGTAAAAATTATAAGGTTAAACCGGGTGAGGGTCTAACCATACAACCTAAATTAATGGTTATAGATATATATTCAAAAATGGAGAAAAACAAGAAGGTATAAGAATCCAAGGATTAGGTGATAAATTTGAAAGGAGAAAGACTAATAATTTTTATAAATAGAGTGATGAAGGAAGAAAAATGTAGTATAGATGGAGAGATTAATATTATATGGGAAGGGATAGTTAATGGTATTAGAAAAGTAGCTATAGAGGTATTAGAAGAGTCCAAACAGAAGGATTATACGATAAGGAAACTTGGTGGTGTAATAAGAAAGCTCAATTAGCAATTAAGGCTAAAAGAAAGTGCTATAAAAAACTGCCTAAATATAAGAATGAAAAGCATATGAAAACTATAAGATGGTTAAGAAGAAGTTACAAAAGGTATAGAACTGAAAGATGGAAAGAAAGACAATATAGAATTGTAAGAGTAAAAGATAGAAAAACTAGAGATATGTTTTAGATTAAATGCATTAAAGATGATTAAAAAGTTTTGGTTAAGGAGAAGGAGATTAAAGAAAGTTGGAAAGCTATTTTAATAACTTATTAAATAAAAATCATGTAGATAATTTAGGATGTTCTATTAGTTCCAGTTTTGAGGATAAAGTTATGGCGCATACTGTAGAATTAGGATATTTGAAGTAAATAAGGCTAAAAAAAATTAAAAGTAAGAAAAACTGTGGGACATGATAAATTTTTATAGAAGTTTGAAAATGTTTAGGTGATGCTGGAATAAAATATTTAATGGGATTTTAGAAACTAAAAAGATGCTTATGAATGGAGGAAGAGCATTACGGTGCTAATTTATAAGAATAAAAAATATTTAAAATTGCTTAATTATTGTGGCATTAAACTTATAAGCCATACTATGAAACTTGGAAGAGAATAATTGAACATGGTTTGAGATACGAAAATATCAAAAAAATCAATTTGGTTTATGCTATAAAGGTCGATCTTAGAAGCTATTTTCCTCTATGGGAGATTAATGGAAATGTATAGAGCAAAAAAACAAGATTTTTATATAGTTTTTATTGATTTAGAGAAAGCTTATGATAGTCCCTAGAAAAATATTATGGTGGGTGTTAGAAAAAAAAAAGAGAGTACTTATTAGATATATTAACATAATAAATATATGTATAATGGAGCAGTTATTAGCATAACAATTATTGGTAGCACTACTAGCGAATTTTCCATTATAGTAAGCTTACATTAAGGATATGCTTTTAGTACGTCTCCTTTTGCATTAATTATATATGAGCTTACTAGACGTATTCAAGATATTCCATGGTGCATTTTTTTTTTTTTTTTTCAGATGATATAGTACTAGCAGATGAAATTAAGGCAAGAGTTAATCGTAAGTTAGAACCATGGCGAAATGCATTAGATTTAAAGGTTTTAGGTTAAGCAGGACAAAGACAATAGATGGAATGCAATTTTAGTATAATTAGAAATGAAGATGCATAGTACAAATTGGGGACCATAAAGTTACTAAAAATGATTATTTTTATTATTTAAAATCGATTATTTATAAGGAAGGAGAGATTGAGGATGATGTTATCCATAGGAGTAAAGCAGGTTGGATAAAATGGAGAAGTGCAATTGGAATATTATGTGATCGTAGAGTACTGTGAAGTTGAAAAAAAAGTTTTATAGGGTAGCCATAAGACCATTATGCTTTATGGCGCGGAATGTTGGGTGGTTAGAAAATACATGTATATAAGATGAATGTGGTGGAAATGAGAATATTAATATGGATATGGTAATACAAAAAAAGATAGAATAAGAAATAAACTATTCATAAAAGGGTCGGGTAGCTTCAATCGGGGATAAATTAAGGGAAGAATGACTTAAATGGTTTGGACATGTGCAACGTATACCTAGATATGTATTTGTATGGAAGAATGACTTGATATATGTAGAGGAAGAAAAAGGTAGAGGTAGACCAAAATTATAAAAAAAGACTTAGAATTTTTGTATCTTACAAAAAAAAAAATGATTCAAAACAAAGCTGAATGAAAAAAAAAAGTATTCATGTAGCTGACTCCAACTAGTTTGGGATTAAGGCTTTGTTGTTGTTTTTTGGACTAAGAAGATAGAAATATGTTAATTGTGTCAACAATAATTTTAGCAGCTCCCTGCCTTGAGTTGTAAAGGATTTGTTTTGTCTGTGTTATTTTGTTAGATCTCTATTGAATTATTAATGCAGTAAATACAAATATAAAATCTAATATGTAATACTAGCTGTTCAGACTTGATCTTACTGATTTGATGCTTGATAAGGTTGTATTTGTGTCATATTGATGTTTGTGATTGTGGTGGAGGCATCTAGTTCATGTTCATTGAGATTTAGTTGTTAAACTTGATGATCCTGTTGCCTTTTGTTTATATTTTATTCATGTTTGCAGTATTTATTTCTCTTTGTTTTAATGGAATTTTCACCTCTCTTCTAGTCTGGAAGTGTAGACGTTCTTCATTGCTACTATGCCCATGGTGAGGACAACGAGAACTTCCAGAGACGAAGTTACTGGATGCTTGATGCGTGAGTTATTTTATCCTTTCTACAAATTTGAGCATTGTAGGCCAGTATTAGCTGTGAAACAATTATATCCATCAAGCTATGCTACTTTTATTTCCTGTTTACAAATAGTCTGGTGCCCCTTCATTCTTTAACTTCTACTTGCTGTTGTCAAGTATGCATGGATGAGTCAATATTTAGATACTTGTTAGTAGATGTGCATGAAGTGTGACCTGGTGCTTGGTGTGTTTCTCAATGCCAACGGTAATAATATCTAAAATTTAAAAAATATAAGAATTCATTAACTACATTGGTGATGGTGTGAAAAATATAGAGCAAGTGATCTAATATAGAGAGAACATTTTAACATTTCAATTTTGTCAATATGTAAAAAATCAAATATTAAGTTCTAATGCATGCGGCTTGGTGCCTTTCATGGTCAATGGGAGGTCAATTGTTTTGTTCTTCACTTTATGATATGTTATGAATACAACATCCATAATCAGAAAACCTCATCTCCCTGCCGTTCAACACCCCAACCTGCACTAGTGGTGTTGGACATGTCTACATTTCTGTTGTGGTGATTCTCTCTCAAAGGTGTGGTTTCATTGGATTTTTTATTTATAACATCCAATAAATATTTCTACTGCCTTTTGACCCTCTACCAAATCAGTTTGTAACATGGATCCCTGAACTAAATCAATACAAATTTCAATTTGAGATCAGATTATGCAATTTATTCTGTTATCAGCTAGGAGAGGCATGGACCCCTTCCATGAAAGCAGTGATATCCTTCACTGAATTCAGTCTAATTTTTAGTTACTCATCGCTAAACGCACCGTGTTGTGGATGCTTTTTCATTAATAAGAGATAGTTATTAAGGCCAGAGGGAGCCTTGTGAGAACTCTCAAAGTAAAAGAAAAGCTCAAGTGAGCCAAGAGGTAACCAAGGAGCCAAAAATTTTAGGTTTTTTTCATTGCTAAAATGCTACTCAAAACGAATTCTGGGGCAGGTGCATAATTGTTTAGAAAGCTAGCTAGGAAGTCAGCAGATTTCAATTCAGACATATTACCATCCCTTAAAATTAAACATCCTGATTGAACTTAACAAATTAAAAACCTTATTTTTTAATTATGGCTTCTCTATGGTGATTGCTATTAGCCATTAAATCAACATTTAATAATTAGAAGAGCAATAATAAAATGTATATATATGAATTTTTCAGTTTTGAAATCAATTATTTAAGTTTTATGCCTCTTGGCACCATACAATATCTCAATATGTAGTGCATTACCCCATTTTTTTTCTGTGCCTGTACCAAGAGGTGCACCATATTATCAATACAGCATTGTACCTTATTGATGAGATACTGATATGGGCACTACTGCCAGTACTTCAACCCTTGTTACTACTGCCAGTACTTCAACCCTTGTTTGAAATAATTGATATGAGAGTCTTAAAATTTAGGTTCTGGAATATCAAAAATTATCAAGTAAATGTTGCAAGTGTTTGAGGATCATGGCTTTAAAGCATAAACTTATTGTTTTTTTTTGTTCTAGTCCATATGTTCATAATTTCATGGTGGGCCATGAACTATTGCTACAGTTACTAAACTTGTTATAGTGCTTTGTGCTGCTATTTAAAGCAATGTCCCTCTAACCCTCCATTGTTTGTGATTGACCTTGTGGTGACATCCATGAAGTGCACTTATGAGAATTCAAAACTTAAATGTATTCATGATGCTCTCTTAGAGTTTAACTTTTGTTTCTGATTGTTAGGAATTTAAGTAAAACTCTTTCTTCATGGCAATCTCTCTCTCTCTCTCTCTCTCTCTCTCTCTGAGCTAAGAAGAATCTTGGGTTCAATCTCTTTGTAAGTGTGTCTTGTTCTAGATTATAGCGAGCCTTGCTAGCTTCCTACTTGTAGGTGTGCATAGTTTGCAAAGCCTTGTAGCATGTGATAGAGTAGCCATTGGAGTGAGACTTCTAGTGCTAGATCAGCAAAGAACTTGTAGCATGTGATAGAGTAGCCATTGGAGATATGGCTTAACAACCTTAGACCTTACCTAAAATGGTTGGTCAAAAATATTATTCGGATTGCTTGGCCTTATCTGTAAGTACTTTGAGATCTCATCAACGTACAACTGATGTATGACTAAACACATGCCAGCAGGATTTTCATATATTTCTATTATTTAAGCTTGGTAACCTTGTTTGGCTAATGGCCTAAGGCTGCGTTTGGTGGAGTACTTTTAAAAGTAGAGATTTTTGAAAAAAAAGCTATTTGTTGTTTAGTAACTATATTTTTTTAATTATTATATTTCTGTTAGAATAAAAATAATAAAAAAGACATTGCACATACTTTCAACTATCTAACATATTAAAAATCATTTTTAAAATTATTCTAATAATATTATAATATAAAAATATCATATTATAATATTAAAAGTTATATTATAGTATTTTAATATAATATAAGAAAATATGATGACAGTCTAATAAAATGGCAATTATAATATAAAATTATTATAATATATTATAATACTATTATTTAATAATTATATTATAATATATTGTTAAAATTAGATCATTATTATCTAATAATATAATATCACAATATTGTGATATTATATTATAGTAATATTACAAATGTATAGTGTTAAACAGTATAATAATATTACTTTGTATACTATATAATGGTATTTTTAATATTATTATATTATCTTATTTTACATTGCATAATATTATATACAATAATATAATATTAATATTGTTATCCTTGTTCGAATCTATGACCTTCAAATCTAATATAACCAGCTTTCTGATATTTGGCAAGTAGAGCCTTTGAGAAAGCTCCAAATAGGAGCTTTTCAAGTAAAGCTTTTAATAATTTTTGGTGGAGCTAGAAAGTGCAAAATTTTACCAAATAGCATAAAATCACTTAAAAGAAAGCTTAGCCAAATGGGGCCTAAGTCTGATCAAATCCAATCACATATGCCATGATCAACCTGTGGTTAGTTCCAAAAGAGCCTATTTGCAGTGTTTTTAGTCTTCATGGGCCATGGTTGGGTTTGCTTTGATACTATTTATAACTTGAGACCTTATCTAAAAAGCGTAGGCTAAAGGTATTATTTGGATTTTTGGTGATGTGTTAGAGATCTCTCTTAGGACTAAACACATGCTTCCATGATCTCTTGATATGGTGTCAAGAAAGTCTCACTATTATTGAATGACAAAGGTAGTTTGTCACTAGGATGTCAATTACGTTGTTCCAATGGATACGATAATGATGATGTCTTGTGGAATCATTCATCCTATAGGTGAATTGCCTGTGCTTGCAACCAATGCAGAAAGACCAATATTGGTCACACTCAATCGAGGATAACATGTTGCAGAATGATTGTACAATTTGTGAGTTATTGTTCCCAAGTTGCTCATACATGCTGTCTAAAGCCCAAACGGGGCATGTTGATTGCTATTAAGCCTGGTAACACTTTCTACCCATGATATTATATCCTTATTCGCAACTCTTCATTTGCAACTTTTCAACTCAAAGAGTCCATTTAGGATGCATGGAGGTACTGTTGTATTTGGCGTGGTGGCAACTTATCATTGAAAAATTCTAAATTTTCATAAAGCGGCAAACTATATTCAGCCAGATGATTGAGGGAGTTTGTTCATGTTTATATTAACCATATACACAGATACATGCATATGTATATGTATATGCATGTATATGCCTACGTATACATGCATACATGTACGCACACGTGTATGTGTATATAGAGAGAGAGGGACTTGGCTATACCGGAGAAGATCTTCACTTAAATTCAGTCAGCTCTAGATTTAGATGAATGGGTCTCATATTGATGATTTGAGTCATTGGATGTGATTTGCTATGTCTAAAATGCTTATATATCGAAGGGCATGTGATTTGGAGACCCCAACCCATTAGTCAAAGAGGGAGAAAAACATATTATTTCATATGTTTAGACTTCCTGATTCTTTTGACCACTTGATATAAGGGCTAAGGGTCTTCAAATCATATGATTTTGGGTGTGTAAGTATCTTAGAGATAGTAGATTACATTCAGTGGCTTAGATCATTGATATAGAACCCTCATTGTCCAAATCTAGTTTTGACCGAATCTGAGTGGAGATTCTCTGTAGTGTAGCCTAGTCAAGCAACACACACTCATTTTGTTAGATTAGCTTATTGTTTATGTTAGCCCTTCATGTGCATTTGCATAACAGAATTTACTAGTATCATTAGATTTTTAAATCCAGATCTGTTTATTGTAATTTTTAGAGTTTAAAGTTTAATTCTCATATTGTCATCTTGGTGTTCATCCAGGCAGTTGGAGCACATTGTTCTTGTGCACTATCGAGATGTGAATGAGGTGATGCTTTAGCCCTTCTTTTGTAATATGTTCTTTTTAAACCCTCATTGAGTTTATGTATGAGCTACCTGTGTATCCGATACTAACGAACTGCAACTTATATCTTTCGATGCAATTTTCTCAACAATGTTACTCAGACATGTGAGATGTATGTCAATGCCCAAGCACAAATGAATCTGATAGGGGAATGTTTAAGAACTCAATTTGGTGACACTGTATTTTCTACCTTTCTGTGTTTATACATGTAGATGATGCATGTAATGGATAAAGGGTTCAGTTAATTGATCAGAACTTTTATAAAACTGATAGGACTTTTGTTAAATAATAACTTGACAACATTTTGTACGGTTATCAGTAGTAGACTTCTCATAATGGTAATAGCACACTGACCTTATGATTTGTGGCATGACGTAGGACTTTTATAAATTGATAGGATTTTTGCTAAATATTAGACTTGACAACTTTTTGTACGGTTCATTGGTAGACTTCTAATAATGGTAATAACATATTGAACTTGTGATTTGTGGTGTGATGTAGGACAACTTAGAGAACTTGCCTTAGGAGGCTGAAATATTAGAATTAACAAGGAGCAAAAGGATGGAAAAGTATGTGGAAAACTAAGCTTTGTAATGGATAATGGTATGAGACTAATTGAGACTTTAAGAACTTGAGTTGAATAAGAAGAAAAAGAAGAAAGAAATGGTTCTTTGGATTTCTTGGCATCACACCTAAGGGTTGATTGCATTACACAATCTCAGAAAAATTACTGAAAAATTCTTTAAAAATCGTTATTCATGATGGAGAGAGTTTTCATCCACACACACATGCGCACACATATAGAAAAAACATTCCTAAATCACATAGAAATATGACTCGTAAAAGAACTACTAATTTGTCTAGATTTGACTACAACTTTGACTAGGAAACAAATAAATCCTATACTTTAATAAAAATAACATAAGAACACTTTGACTACAAGAGTTTGACTACAACTTAGATGGTTAATATCATGAAATCTAAAAATTAGTTTCCAGCAATCCCTTCTTAAAGAAAACTTAAATAAAGTTGATCCAGCACTTTTAACTTAAATAAATATAAAATAAGGACTCAATAATAATTGATGATGTCTATTCTAGCTCCCAATTAAGATCTTTGTCATTGATTGAGTGTCAAACTAGTGCTTGGGCATGGGAATTGGCCTTAGTATGCCTTTTAGAAACCTTGAGGGCTGCTACCACTGTGCTCCATCATGGTGTCAAGTGGTGTCCTTGTCCCATGTCTCTGAACTTCTGATCCATCAAGAAACTGGAATCTGGAGTGTACAGGTAGCACTGTGTCTCAGTATAATCTTTGGAGCATGCACTTCAGTTGCCCAGTAATCTTTGAGCTACCAGCCTTGCCTCGGCTTAACCTATTTTAATACTTGCATTCCAGAAACACCATTAACATTCCTACAAACTCAGAAGTGCATTTCTTTGCATATGTGGTGATGAAAGTGTCCTGTTCCTCAGCATCTAAATGCATTGCAAGTGTTCAAATTGCCACCAATTGAAGTGGACAATGATGTATCAAGTTAAATAAACATTTGAATAAGATTGTAATCTGTATAAAATTTCAAAAACTTTCTTAGTCATTAATCTTACTGATCTAATTTCATTTTGTGCTCTTTGTTTCCCTTACGTGAATATTAAAAAAAAATATTTTCTTTGATATTATGAGATGCTTTTGTGGATGGTCAAAAGTCACTCTTTTAGGTTCATGTGCAGAGTTTGTGAAATAGCCTGCAACTCTTAAATCGGTGATTTTAACAGGTCTTGCAAATGCTTAATTGCATGTTTATCTTTTTTTACTCTCTATACCATATTTTTTGGGAGTTGGGTTGTGAAAAGGGGCTTCAGACATTCTAGTGTCTGCTATATAGTATTAATTAACTAACTTTTCTCCAGGGAAGCAGGCCTACTATTCCCCATTTGTCAAATATAGATACAACCAGAGTGCACAGCTCGCAAGGAACTCAAGCAAATTCAGCTCTTTATTCTTCACACTTGAGTTCATCCACTTTTACAACTCAAGCATCTTATGCATCGAGCTCTAGTGCTGCTGACTGGAATGAACATACTCCATCTTCTGAATTTGAGGATGCAGACTCTGGGGAAGAATTCGGTGGAGGTTCACTTACCGATTCTGTTTCTTGTTCAGGACTCCAGATTGCTTCATTGGCTGCAAATGATGTGGCAAACAAGAACACTATAGGGTGTGCTGGCTCCTCACATCTCCATCCAAATGGTTTTGTAAATACTGCAGACTCTAGCATTGATCCTTTGCCGGTGAATCAAGGGCCCTTGCAAAACCTTTTAATAAAGAAGTCCAGCAAGAAATTCATGGAGCCTCAGACAGAGCTGGTAGGCATTTAATCATAAGAGCATGGCTAGGCCACTTTCATTGTTGTCATGAGTTTTTGATGTTGTTAATAACAGAAGTAGAAAAAAAAAACATATTTTGTCAATGACTATATTGAAGGATGCATGCATTTCTAAACCACTAGGAAATTTTATTATCCTACCTCATTATATATCATTTCCTTCAATTTGTCCATGTCCTCGTTTTCATAAAAACATTTTTTGCAGGTTCATTTAGTGGAGCTTGTTTTGACCATCATAGTAGTTCTGTTGGGTGGCCTGATTTTCTTAGTATTAGCAGAAAAAATAGTGACATGCAAGAGCAGAAGATTTTATTTGAACATCCAAATTGTCCTGATAACTTGCAAAGAAGAATGGTTGAGTCTGTGTTGAATGACCACAGGATAGCTCAATATGTAACAGGTAATGGATATAATAGCATACCAGATGCATATCCACAAATTTTTATTGGAGCTGGCAAGAGAAATAATCAGGTATATTCTCATGGTCCTCTTATTTATACTGTTTCAAAACTAAAAAATTTGTCCATTAGTGTAATATAATCCTTGTAGTATTTGCCTCATGTTTGACTAGATCAGCAAACTTGTCACAACTATGTGTGAAGTGTTAAGCTTCTCCCTAAGTTTGACTATTGTATCTAAGACTCAGAACTTCTACATGGAATCAGAATCTAGCTTGCAAATATATATGGTGGCTCCAGTGAGAAATTGTGTGTAGGTTGTGTTTTTCACAGTTAGTGATGTCTTGATGTCTTTATCAACTATGCCAGTATGGAACTATTTGTAATAAACAAAAAGGATCATGATGATTATCTTTCTAGATAATCTCATCATAATTATATCTTATTTACAATGATATAGAGTCATGGTGACGTTTATAGAAGTATGAAAAATTTGACCTTTGACATAATTTCTTTAGCGGGGATAGAGGATGGATGGATTATCTGTTTTCTGATTAGTTGGTGGAAAATATACCTCTTATTCAAATTTTGCACCATTCCACTGCCTGAGTTTGAGAATGCATTTGTTGTAAAGTTTTGACCCTACATGAACATGGCTAACAATGCTTTCTTGGAGTGGATTGGAGAGAGCGATCAAGTTTTCTTTGGATGCCATTTGTTGAAATGGAGGGAAATAATTAAATCTATTAGAAAAGTGCAGCAAAGTAAGGCCATTTTGGAAGGATAAAAGGGTTGGTCTACGACAATGCATTTTTAGAATGGTTGTTGGCTATGGGCTTTAGAATGGCTCAAAGTGGCTCTGCATTTTATTGTCATTGTCTACTGATATCTTGGTAGTATAATTATTTTTTAAACAACAACAAAGCTTTAATTCCAAATTAGTTGAGGTTGGCCACACAAATCCTTTTTCTTCATTTAACTCAGTTTTGAGTTATATTTCTTGTAAGATGAAAAAAAATCTAAATCTTTCTTTATTACTTCTTTTCATGCAATTTCAGTCCATCTATTTCTTTTTCCTTCTATATATTTTAAATTATTCTTTTGTACTATTGCATTTCCAGGCGTATATTGCACATGTCTAAACTATTTAAGTCGTTCTTCTCTAAATTTGTCGTTGATTGAAGCTATCTCTATCTTTTTATGAATATTTTCATTTCTTATTCTTCTTTTCTTAATTTATCATACAGCCATCTCAACATTTTTATTTTAACCATATTTGTCTTGTATATATATATTTTTTGAACTGGCCAAAATTCCATACCATAAAGCATAGCTTGTTTTATGGCTGTCTTATAAAATTCTTTTTAACTCGGTAGGTACTCTACGATTACGCAATTATATATTACAATAGTACTTCTCCATTTCATTCAACTTGCTTTAATTTTATGAACAATATTATTCTCAATCTTTTCTTCTTTATCAATAATCAATTCGAAAATGATTATTTTAAGAACTTCATGATCTTTAATTTTCTCTACATTTATTTTCATTTTTATTGTGCTAAAATTACATTTCATGTATTATATTGTACTACTTAATTTAAAACCTTTAAATGCTAACGCTTTTTTCTAAGTTCTAACTTAGGATTAACTTCAACCTTAGTTTCATTCACAAGTATTATATCATCGATAAATAACATGCACCAGGAAGTGTCATCCTGAATATATCTAATAAGCTCATTTATAACTAAAGAAAAAAGATAGGGACTAAGAGCAGATCCTTGATGTAAACGTACTATAATAGAAAATTCACTAGTATTACCACTAATAGTTTTTATATTAGTAACTACTCTATTATACATATTTTTTATTATGTTAATATATTAACGGATACTCCTTTTATCTTTTAGCATTCATTATAATTTTTTTTAGAGATTCTATTATATGCTTTCTTTAAATCAATAAAACCATATAAACATTTTATATCTTTTCTTTATATTTTTCTATTAACCTTATAAGAAAAAAATAGCTTCCATAATCAACCTTTCTGGCAAAAAATAAAATTAATTTTATAATATTTTTGCACTATATTATCAACCTACGTTCAATTACTCTCTCAAAGTTTTATAGTGTGACTTATGAGCTTGGTACCATGATAATTAGAGTAGTTTTGAATATCTTTTTTATTCTTATAAATTGATACTATAGTGCTTTTCCTCTATTTAGTAGGTATCTTTTTAGTTTCTAAAATCTTATTAAATAAATTTGTCATCCAAATTATTCCAGCATCACCTAAACATTTGAAAATCTCTATAAGAATCTTATCAGATCCCACAGCTTTTCCTACTTTCATCTTTTTTATAGCCTCTTTACCTTAAATGTTCTGGTTCTCTAAGTACACAGTATAACTTTATCCTCAATGGAGCTGGTGAGGCATCCTAAATTATTCATATGATTTTTATTTAATAATTTATTATATTAGCTTTTCCATCTTTCCTTAATATCTTGCTCCTTAATAAAAACTTTTTGACCATTATCTTTAATGCATTTAACTTGAAACATATCTTTTCTGTTTTTTACTCTTACATTTTTGTATATTTTTCTCTCCATCTTTAGTTTTTAGCTTGTAATATAATTCCTCATATATCTTATATTTAGCCTATTATACTACTTGTCTAACTTCTTTCTTAGCCATTTTATATTTTTCATATACTCTCTATTCTTACATTTAAGTAGTTTTTTATAGCACTCTCTTTTAGCCTTAACTACTAATTGAACTCTTTCATTCAACTACCAAGTTTTCTTATTATATGTTCTTTTTTTTTTCTTTTGACTCTCTTAATACCTTTAGAGCTACTTTTTTTAATACTATCGATCATCTCTTATAAAATGTTTCATCATTTATACTCTATTTTTTTTCCTTGATCATTTTATCTTTAAAAGCTTTAGTTTTACTTCTTTCAAATTCCACCATCTAATTCTTGAATTCTTATACTTTTTAGTTTTTCTCCTTTATTTTTGAATATACACATCTATAACCATCAATTTATGTTGTATGGTTAGACTTTCATCCGGTATCATCATACAATCTTGACAAAATACTCAATTTACATAGTATGTGCATTTGTCAGTTCGTTGGTTCATAATTTCCTATTGTTTAGTTTCTTCTGCTGTATGAAGTGAATTACCATTATGATCATTCCAATTTTAGATGTAGCTGAAGTCCTTTCCCTGGAGATGTCTGTGTTAGTTCAGTTTATGACACTATTTTACATGGTGACTGCTGCTTCTTTCTTGTCTTTAGTAAAAGAAACAGTTAGGTGGATGTTTAATTATCCAGATAGATACAAACTTCTATTCTACAGTAGCTAATCATTCTTCTAATATGTCTAAGTAAGCAATTTTAAATAGACTTATGCACAGTCCTGTTCATTATATTGACCTGCTGAAATCTTGTGGTTTGTCAAATGTAGGTTTTTTCCTTTTTCCCTTTTCCCTTTTTCATTTGATAATTTTCAAAGCTGTGGAAGTGTCAGTGGGTACTGCACTTGGTTACAGTTTTGGCAGTGTATAATGTTCTTATATTTGTTCTTCTTTTCATCATTTCCTTGTTAGATCTGCCATTTCCATGGCACTTTTAAATATCAGTATATATGCTACTTCCATTCTGAAGCCATAAAACATTCTGCAGTATCCCAAGCTCCTCGTTCTATGTATGATTATACTATCATATAATGGTTGTTCGTATATAGTTCCATATGTCTGTATATTTAAATGCTGTGCAAGTTTATATTACTGAACTTTATATACTGATGTTTGTGTATATGTTTTGTGCCTTCTGTGGGCCGTTCTGTCAATTTGAGAACCTACTTCATATTATGCAGGTGCAAAATGAGAATGCTGGAAGTTTAAACAGTTTTGGTGACAAACATTTTGTGAATGAATCGACTCATATGCATAAAATTCCCCATGATCACCTTTCCCACATAGCATCACAATTTAAGAATAACAGTGGCTTTCAAGTGAACATGTCTGTTCCTGACCCGCCTCTGGAATATGAAGCTGAAACTTCCGATGCTTCAAAGAAGCCTTTGGAAAGTGATGCACTTAATGATGAGCATGGGGATTTGAAAAAACAAGACAGCTTTGGGAGATGGATGAACAAAGAGATTGGTAAAGACTGTGATGACTCGTTGATGGCTTCGGACTCTTGCAATTACTGGAATGCACTTGGTACTCAGAATGACAACAAGGAGGTCTCAAGCCTTTCTCATCATATGCAGTTGGATATTGGTTCACTGGATCCTTCTCTTTCACAAGAACAGCTTTTCAGTATTGTTGACTTTTCACCTGATTGGGCTTATTGTGGTGTGGAAACGAAGGTATCTTTTCTGTGCTACTTGTGTTCTTATGATGCAATGTAAGAAGAGAAAAGTCAATTTCAATCCTAAAATATCTATCAAGTGTTAACACCATTTATTTCAGGTTCTAATTTCTGGTACCTTCCTAGGCAATGTAGAGCCTAGAAGGATCAACTGGTGTTGTATGTTTGGTGAACTTGAGGTTTCTGCTGAAGTTTTGACGACAATGTCCTTCGGTGTCAAGCTCCTGCACACTCCCCTGGACGGGTACCCTTCTATATAACTCGCAATGATAGGTTAGCCTGTAGTGAGATTCGAGAATTTGAATATCGCGAAAACCTGTCTGGTGTTTCGTCATTGTCGAAAAATGAACCAGGAGGTGAAATTTATCTTCAAGTACGTTTTGCAAAGTTGTTATCACTAGGAGTAGATAGGAAAAAGTTGTTCTGCTCTGTTGCAAATTGTCCTAAGTGCAACCTAAAGGAAAAGTTGTTTTCAATGCTGAATGAGGAGGAAAATGAAGTGAAGAAAATTGAAAAGGATTCAAAGGCCTTTCAAGGATTTTATAAAAATCCTAGAGATGCATTGATCCAGAAGTTATTGAAAGGGAAGCTATATGAGTGGCTTGTTTGCAAAGTTCATGAGGAAGGCAAAGGCCCTAATATTTTGGATGAGGAAGGCCAAGGAGCTATCCACTTGGCAGCTGCTCTAGGACATGATTGGGCAATGGCTCCTATAGTTATTGCTGGTGTCAGTCCAAGTTATCGAGATGCACGCGGCAGGACTGGGCTCCATTGGGCTGCATATTATGGCAGGTTTGGTTAATTCAGCACTTACATACTTTCTGTTACAAGTTTCATATACGCATTAATTTTATGCCTATAATCTTCCCCCTTTTAACTATTACTCAATTGCTGACCGGACAGAGAGGGGACAGTTGTTGCACTAATTAGTCTGGGAGCTGCTCCTGGTGCAGTTGAGGACCCAACGTCTAAATGTCCTTTAGGACAAACTGCTGCTGATTTAGCATCAAGTAGAGGCCACAAAGGAATTGCTGGGTACTTGGCCGAAGCAGACTTGACCAGTCATCATTCTTCATTAGCACTAAAAGAAAGTGTTATGGATGGTGTGTCTACAACTCTTGCTGCACAGAAGGCCATTGAAAGTGTACAGGATCAAAATATTGATTCATTAGCTGGAGACAAAGGAGAGCAGCTATCACTAAGAAGATCCCTTGCTGCTGTGAGGAATTCAGCTCAAGCTGCTGCACGTATTCAATCTGCCTTCAGAGTTCGCTCGTTCCGCCAAAGACAAATAACAGAGAGAAAGGATGAAGAGTCTGAGATCTCGGATGATGTTGATGGTGCTATCCTCTCTGAACAATAAGTTCCATAGGATAAGTCACTTCAATGAAGCTTTGCATACTGCTGCTGCTAAAATTCAGCAGAAATATCGTGGGTGGAAGGGGCGTCAAGAATTTTTAAAGATCCGTGATCGGATTGTAAAAATCCAGGTACACTTTTAAGTCTCAGCTATATTTAAATTACATTTTCCATAATCTATTTCTTGATGATTTTTCTCGCTAAAATTCTGTTCTTACCTTAGTCTAATCATCTGGAAACATGGTCATGGTCAAGAACAACTTTACAGTAGAAACTAGGAACATGTGCATTGTAATTGTACCTGAAATGCAAGCACAACATTGTCTTCCATGAACTTGCACTTTCTCAGTTATTAATTGAGGGGGCTAGGGGCTATTTTTCCCCCTCTTACCCATAAAAAAAAGGTATTTGAATAATGTATAGCTAATTTTTCTTAAGGAAGAACTTAATATTGATGGTGCACGAATGAAATCAAGCTATAAAATATTTCTCTGTGGACTGTAAGGTTTGGAGTAACAAAAGAAAATTACTTTCTAATAAAAGAGAACATGGAAGGAAGAAAGAGGAACTGAAAAGGAGAAGAAAAGAGCAAATAAGAAGTGGCGAAAGACCTAATATACTTGGGTTTGTGGAGCTTCGGGAGATGGTTTCTAATGTGCAGTGGTCTAGAAGGGGCAGCCAGCAGAGGTGGCCTGTTAATGCACTTTCTTATAGTGAATTGGGAAGGATGAGGGGTAACAATTGAAGGTTAAGTGGATAAATTCCATCTTTTCTTTAGAAAATCTCCTTGTATTAAAGGTGAAAAGAGAGAGAGGAATTTAATTCCACAACATTGGTATATAATATAACACCACACTGCAGTGACTATGCAGTCTTTGCTATTGGGGTTGGATCTACCAAAGTGCCTTGGCTGACCACTTAGCCAACTTTGACAACGCTACAAGTTTTGCATCTGCAGCATTGCTTTAGTTGCGGTTCTCTCAATTTTTTAAGCATTTCTATTTTTGAATATGCAGTTGTTATAGATGTACTGTGACATCTTTTGAGCCTTTATGCAAATCTTCCTTAAACAAATCGCATCTATTATATTGAATTAACCTAGCAATAACATCATTGAGTAATCCTGTAATGGTTCTAGCTGTGCTCATTAATTGGAAACGGTGCAGTTTTTCTCTTGGTCCTCTAGTCATTTGCTCCTTGTTCACCTACGGCTGAGTACCATTAGTGCCTTCTTTCAGGCTTCTCTCTTATAATTTTGTCATTTCTGCTTCTATACAGAAGCATGGGGCAGGAATGGGAGTGATAACCAGAGAAAGATTCGATGAGTGGACTATAAATTTTATGTTGTATAGTTAATTTGGCTCTTAATATTTTTTTTTCTTCCCCCATTGGACAATCTATCTGTCAATTTTAACTTTTGGCCAGTTGCCATTACGAAATTAATATATTCACTTTCATATTGGGGCTCATGTTGTTTGTGGTTTCTTGGTTTTTATATAAGATTGTCAAGAGTGATATCTTCCACCGGGCAACAACAACTGAGATTTTGCTATCACTCTGTATTTCAATGTCCATGCTGGGCATTTATCATGTTAGGATGTAGAAGGCTTAGAGTCCATGCATGATTGGACCTCAAGCCCTTGCCTTTCATTTGCCCATGGGTCTAAGGAATCCCAATGTTAAAAAAAGAAAAAGAAAAAAGAAAAAAGAAAAAAAAGAACCATAGTAGCTGCATGTTTAGCAGGGCAGGCATTTGTTTTTGTTCATATGCTTCTTGGGGTGTTTTGGTCTAAGGATTCCCTATGAGCACAAGGACTCTAGGAATCAAATCATCTCTAATCAAAATCATTTTTAATGGATAGAAAAATCACATTCATCCTTTATCCCTCTTTTGTGCATTGCATGTGCTTGATGCTAATCTTCTGTGTAATTGGAAAGCTCTACAGTCCAGGATGTTCGTGAGGGAGCATGACTCCTTTTCATTGTTGTTCCTTGCATCGCTTGTAATTCTATATTCTGCTATACTTGCTTCAACTTTCACTGTTCGTTATTCATTGTTTGATAGGTTGATTCGCTGATTCATTATTCAGAAGAATGTGGTTGCATGGAATTGAGTTGTCTTAAATTCTCTGATATAGTTGGTTGATTGGTGTTATTTCAGGCACATGTCAGGGGACATCAGGTTCGTAAGCAATATAAAAACATAGTTTGGTCTGTTAGTATTGTTGAAAAGGCCATATTGCGCTGGAGGCGTAAAGGAGCTGGATTACGAGGCTTTCGGGCTGAGAATGCAGGTAGTGCTGCCGAGCAAGTGGCTGGGAAGACTGATGAGTATGATTATCTTCGACTTGGGCGTAAACAGAAGGTAGCTGGTGTAGAGAAAGCTTTGGCAAGAGTCCAGTCCATGGCTCGTCACCCAGATGCCCGTGATCAGTACATGAGATTGGTTGCATGGCCCTGTAAATCAAAGGTAAAGTTGTCTTTGTAATTGAGATGCACTAGAGTCTAAGATTATATTTCAGTGGCCTTCTTATGCTAATATAAATTAGCTGCACTGCTCTTGTCTCACTGTCTCTCTCACACACACAAGGGGAGAAAAAGACCTCTCCTGCCAGTATGTCCTGAGCATATATATCATAGATACATTTTCCTGATGGTCCCTGTTCCTTTGAATTATCAGCATCTGCAAACTTCATTTAGCCATCATCCAAATCAGTTGATCAATGTCCATGCTTTTTCTAATAGCATCAACATCACAAAATTTTAAGTTACCTTCCTATCATGTCAATCATTAAAAAATTAACATTCATTGAAAAGGGACAGCAGGGACAACCCCACGTGCTGAGGGGAGGGGTGGTTGAGTGGAGGGTTTGTGTGTTTGTTTTGTTAACCTTCACCTTTCCTTCCTCAAATGTATCGAGGGAGTATAATGGATTTATTGGGTGATGTCTGCAGAGTATTTTTAATTTTGAAAATATGAGATACTTAAAACAAGTGTACAGCACAAATCCTATGTCTAATGAATGTTTGTGACTGCGCATGTCAGGTGTGGTCATGACCGCAATTTGAAGTAACCATCAAATGCATATTCCTAGTTGTTTTCAGTATAAGTAAACAATAATAACATTGTTCTGGCTTGATTTACATGTTGGTTTGATTTATCTCCATAATTCATGCAACATAGCTAAAATTTATGAGCTAACTAAGATACATCATGTAGCAGAATTTGCTGTTTTGAAATTATTAGTTTCATACTGTTGATTAGATGCCAGTTAAAATTATCACTACCTACACAGTGAATTACTGATCTCCTATTGTACAGTTAGGATGAGTTTCCTGGTCTGCCTGCAGTAAGCTTTATTCCACTTCAATTAATACATTTAGTTTTCCTTGATTGAAAAAAAAACAAATTTAATTACTGATAAAAGTTGAAAATGCATGAAAGCAGTTCACTTCTTAAGGGTCTTTGACCTTATATTTGATGCTTCCATGTATGAAGCGCAGGAGTCTGACTGGTATGTCACCTGATTAATTCCTTATTGTAGTAGGTGGATGGCTGAATGTTATAAGCTATAGCATACAAGGTATTCTATTCTTTGTCAGGGCATTATATCATCCTTGTGGCCAAGTGAATCTTTCTGTTTACTCTGCACTGCCTATTTAATTTCATGTTGATTTTGCTTTTTAAGGTACGAATGTTTTATTTGTATTTCTGTTCAAATGGTTGGTGCTGTTAAGGTTCTTTGTTTATCAGTGAAGAGCTCAAAATTGTTCCGTACCTGCTTTTTTTTTTTTTTTTTACATGCTGTATGTCATCATTTTCTTCTTCTTTGGTTATATTTTTTGGAGTGAATGGTTTATTCTATTGGATTTAAATCAAAAAACTAATTTTACAGTTAGGAGATGAAGAAAGCTCCTCTGCTGAAGTTCAAAATTCAGAAGAGGATAAGAAGATAGAGGAGGATCTACTTGCACCCATGATACGCTAAGCATTAACAATCATAGGCTGAATTCTTTGACTGTTGCTTGGGTCTTTTAGAGTCTCAAACAGTTCTTACCAACCAGCCCATGTGGTTCCTGTAAGTATTTCTGATGTTCAAACTTGTATGATGTAAATCCTTTTTTTTTTTTTTGGTCAAATGTGAAGAGGGGGGGAAAGGAAAAGGGGGAAGCTATACATGTATGGTAGATACACCAGCCGTTCTCTGTAAACAACACTGCAACCATGATGTGCTCTAGATGGTGATTTTCATGTCCAAGATCTGACAACTATGCTGGTTGCATTGCAATGATAAAATGTGCAAGTGTTCTAACAGCCGAAGGTAGCATTTTCTGGTTTACAACGTTGAAATCTATGGGTTCGTTTGTTTTTGTTACCAACTAATGCTTACTGGTAAATTTCTTTTTCCTGTTTGTTTGGTTTGCATGAATGATTTCCCATTTTACAGGGTAGAGGGGGGGAAATTTAGTGCAAGTTTGTATCAAGAACGGTGACCTGTGTACAAATTATATAATCTTTTGTTCATCAAAAAGAAATTGTAGCCAACCATTACAGAGGCATGCTTCTCGCTTCTCTTGCTAGACTTGTATGTAATTATTTATGGCAGCAGGCTGGTGAAGTGCTTTGTTTATTCACCATCGGCCATATGGGGTAGTCCTAATAATCACATCTTGGGAAATCTGTTCAAATATTTGAAGTCATTCCTACAGATTTGTACCGTTCTTTGCTGGTCCATGTTTTCACAGCACAAGTTTGGAACGGAGGGATGGCAAGGTTGGCTACTGTGCCCTGCTTCTTATGGTGTATCTTGAATCGTGTTCATGGCTTGCATGAATGTATCTTGGATCTCATGTATAAGACATAAGACGATGCGTGTGTTGTACCAAAATATATAGGTGGATATTGGATTTGTGTCTGGTGTGGGTTGGTTTGATAGTTATCTTGTTTGTTTCCTGTTATGTTATTTGATAAGCATACGGCGTTTTGATGGGTATTCTTCGCTTAGCTTATTTCTCTGAGGAAGTGTTTTGCTTCCCCTCTCCTAGAAAGTCATCATCATGCGCATTCTGAAATCAGGTAAGAGTGAGATCAGAACCCAGGCAGCACCTGGTGACTCATGGACTAGACTGGTTGAATTGTATTATTAGAACATTTATGAAATAATCATTTGGTTTGGATGGTTCAATATACATACGTGGGGCTTAGCTGCCATGGGCATGGACTGTAAGCGGCGACTTTATCTCTGCTGGTGGTAGCTCGCCGTAAAGAGAAGGAAATAAGTATATGATTTTGGTGGAAGCAGGATGCCTGAAAAGAGGGGAATTCTTGTCGAGGTATTTTGTCTCTTTTTTCTTTTTTACCCGAGAGATGTTTTACAGGTTAAAGAGTTCTTTTTAGTTTTGTTTCACGGCAATAAGTTAGGGGGGGTAGGAGACCTCAACCAGCCTGTTTTACTTTTTATCATTTGGATTATCTCTCTGAACGAGGATTTATTATTAGAAATTTTGAAACTGCCTGGGCTGGCCCATGAATATCTAGAACAAACGTGTTAGGTTCGAGCCAAAAAAAAAAAAAAAAAAAAACTCTTGCTCCTCCTCTACCATGTCCAAGGCATGCTCTCTCCACGACTTTGAAATTTCTCGGACCAATGCTTCCATCTATTTTTCCATCGACGATCGTTGGTTGTCATATTTGAATGATTGAAATACCTTATGTTGATTATTTTCTTTTGAACTCCTGCGCAACCCGGCCGTTACATCGCCGGCGTCATACGCCGTGACTTCTATTATACCTGGAGCGGTCCCCCAACCGCCTCTGCGTGACCCGTTCACACCCATTCTGAACCCCTCCCAACCTAACTTTTCTCTGGCCCCATCATCGCCGTTGTTCTTAAAGTTAAAGTCTGGGTTATTTTGCATTGATCCCTTGTCAAGCACAGTTTTGACGGGTGTTTTGAATGGAACGATTTAGTTTATGGCGTGACCAGTAGCTTCTAGAGCAAACCACTAGCAATTAAAAGGGCATTTAGTGACCTTCGTAAGAAAGAAAACCTTAAGCCTTCGTATCAACAGGAACTAGGAGAAATTCTGAGAGTGAAAGTGTTGTCAGACCTATGTAGAGCCCTCACACTAAAAAGAAAAGATGGTTTGGTATTGCTTCCTCCATCCCACACCTTTTGTAACAAGGAGATGTAGATGGAACTTAAGGGCCTGTTTGGATGGGAGGGAATGGAGGGGAAGGGAAGAATGGAAGGAGAAACGTTATAGGTTGTTTTGTTTGGAAGGAGGATGAAAGAAAGAGAAGGAAGAAAATGGGAGTAATCTGTTTTTTTTTTTTTTCTTTCTTTTTTAATAAGGATAAATTTGTTAACCCCACCCACATCAAGGGATAAGTTAGAGGGAAGAAAAAAAAAAAAGTTTAAGTTACTTTTTTTAAACCAAAATATTCTTCTTTATATTTATCTCATTCTGATTATTCATTCTCTAGTCTTTTTAGGGTTCATTTTTCATCGCCGCTGCTGCTGTTTGCTGCCTTTCTCTGCGTTGTCGAGCATCGCCTTGGAACAAATCATTACGAGGTATGTCCTCTGTTCAGGCCTCTTCGTCCGTAGCCGTTGTTTTATTTTCAAGTTGCAAAGATACAAATCATTAACTAGCTATTTGTTCTTAGAAAATAATCTGACAACTTTCTAGAGTAGACCACTGCCTAGGTGGTCAACAGCAAACTTAAATGGTTTTGAATCTATTTCTGTACATAAAAAAGGGTGCTGAAGATAGAAACACCCTGTGCAGTCAAATAGGAGTCGTTTTTTAAACCGGTGCCTTTTGGCACCGGTTTTAAGAAAAAGGTGTCGGAATCAAACATATTGCAAAAAAGGGGTTAAAGCGAAAAACGCCATTTGAAATGGCGTTTTTCGCTTCCACCTCATCACCCTTGCTGCGCCACATCAGCGAAAGAGATTGAAAAAAAGACGATAAGAAATCGCCACTTGAAGTGGCGATTTCTGTTTAGAAATCGCCACTTCAAGTGGCGATTTCTCAACGCACTTATACCCCTTGACGCGAAAAAAAAAAAAAAAAAGTGATTTGCATGGGAGATAAGTGATTTGCGAAATTGCCATTTGAAGTGGCGATTTCTCTCATGAAATCGCCACTTCAAGTGGCGATTTCAATCTCATGAAATCGCCACTTGAAGTGGCGATTTCTGAACAGAAATCGCCACTTCAAATGGCGATTTCTGTTCATTTTTTTTCCACGCCAGCGAAAGTTTTTCGCTGACGTGGCGCAGCAAGAGTGATGAGGTGGAAGCGAAAAACGCCATTTGAAATGGCGTTTTTCGCTTTAACCCCTTTTTTGCAATATGTTTGATTCCGACACCTTTTTCTTAAAATCGGTGCCAAAAGGCACCGGTTTAAAAACGACTCGTCAAATAGACACCACCATAGCTTTTGCTCGCTTTTTGTGAGTTCCGATTTTTTTTTTTTAATGGCGTGAGGTTACGATTCGACCGTGGGACGAGGTTCTAGTGGTGGAAGCGCCGACCTGTGGCTGTCTTGCTGCTCTAGATCGTACTTTTGGTGAGAGAAGAGGCGGAAACAGTTCGTTTCTAATTCTTTTTTGGTCTTGAGTGCTTTTTAATGGCCTGTTTCGATCTTTTTTTTGAATGTACCTAGAATTTGTTTTTTGATGGCATGGATGATGGCTTCTTTGGTTTTTCTGGCAGAACTCCTAGAAAACTTTACTCTCTTTCTTATGGTGAATTTGTTTTAATGGATGAATTTGTTTTCAGGGTTTTTGATTTTTTAAAAAAAAAAATAGAGGAAAGAAGTGAGAAATCTTTACTCTCTTTTTTATGATGTATGATGCTTCTTTTATGACTTTTCGTTTGTTAAGTAATCTGAATGAAGTTCTTGTCTTAACTTTACATTTATACTAAATTTTTATCCAAAGTTTATCATAGATGGCTGATCAAGAAAGTTTCAAAATGAAAGCTTTTATCATGTTGCAACGTAAACATCATATGGCACTTGTACAAGTATGGCATCTTGTGGCTTATTGGTTCATGCTACAAAGCGGAGAAATAGAAATTAACTTCCTCATAATATAAGTTTGGAAAGAGAAACAGTTCGAGAAGAATGATGAAAAATATTATTGGTAACAATGATCAAAATTTAGAAAGTTTTAATGTGTTGATAATAATGATCAAAATTTTTACTCATGAGCACATTCTCAAGCAACCTCCAAAGAAGTACATCATCTAAGAATAAGAAATTTAAGAGTAGAATATCGAAAGATGAGTAGAACTTGAATTTATGAAAGAGGGATTTACGATGATTGCTGAAGCAATTATGAAATCAATAACAGACTTAACTGAATCAATATTGAAGACTAACTAAAAACTCCCAATTTCTGAGAGGAAGGTCTGGGATCATTTGGTGGAGTTAGGAGTTAAGACACACCAAGTATCAACTGCTTATCTGTTTTTAATTCAAAATCCTATTATGTTGAGAGCTCTTCTTAGATGTCCCATTGAACAACGCAAGGAATTATTACTACATATGGTATTTCGTTGATATGTCGTCTTTTAGATAGTTTTGTAGTTTTTATTTTTGATTCATATGACATCTCTTTGATGGTTATTTGAACAATAATTTTTGGTTGATATGTCATTTTCTTTAAGTGATTTTGTTTAAACTCATTTGGACATTATGGTTTGGATGATATGAAATATTAAATCTATCAAAGTTTTACTGCTATGGTAATGATGTTTATGAAATTAGTTATGTCATGTGACTACAATCATCGTCAAATGCGAATACTTGTTCTATCATGAAACATAGAAAAATGTAGCCATAGGATCTTCAAAAGAGATGATCAGAAGTAAGGAAAGTAAATCCAGGCTTGTAGAAATCATATGTTTCATGTGTTCTTTGCTTGACATGATTTATCATATGCACATAAACTTACTTGTTCTAGAGTTTATAATTGCATAACATGTCCTGTAATTGATGCAGTCTAAGAAGCTCAAATGAAGGCTCACGAAGCCGGAGATTGCTAATGCTACGAACGAATGTTCTGTTATTAAAAATGTATAGTCGTTGAACTGTAAATAATATTGGTTTGACAGCAATATTTGGGTTGCACCCAGAGCAAAACATCCTGTGAAAATGCTATATTGTAAAGGGAGCAAAACTATTATTGAGTTTTGAATTTGTTTAGAAAGCCTTGGAACGAGCCAAGGTAGCTAACAGGTGAATCGTGAGAGACCCCATCGTTTTGGTGGGATTGGGACCGGAAGGAATGGGTTGAAAAAAATATTTCATTGTGGTCTTGCGGAAGCGGCTCCATGGACTCATTAATTAGAAAATGAGAGTAACATGGATTTAACCGGTGGACTATTGTTTGAGTCGGAGTAGAGAAAGGCGCCGGATCCCTAAAATACTATTGGCTTCTGACAAGAACTCCAGTATATAATACATATGTTTGGGTTATTCAGTATATAATACATATGCTTGGGTTACGGTCTGACTGTATTCATAACACAATGGAGGCTTTGGATATTTTACGTATTGATAGATTATATATTCATGGATTTGTTAATTGATGAACACAGTATACGAGCTTTCAGAAGTGAAAGGAGCATGGGCTCATAAATATTATTTCTTTGATTAAAACAGTCCCAAATGGAACTATATATATACATATATCGGAAAGTTCTTGTAGAAGAATTTATGAGGGACTAAGGTAGATGTTCACAGTTTTTTACCATTCTCTTATGTTATTCAATGAATAAAAAGATAAAATAATCTTATGATTTAAGCATTATTAAATTAAACCTTAATACACAAAATTATCTTATGATTTAAGCATCATTAAAACTATTGTCCCTAAGCTAACTCCATATATTCTAGATATTTTAGTGGCACAGTATTGAGACATAATATAAAGAAGCAGGAGTACAGTATACAAAAACAAACCATACAATAATCATAGCTCATTGAAGCCTAGCAGAATAAATGTTTATTCAAAAGAAAATAATAATCATCAGCAAAATGAATAAAACTTTTGCAGAAATACCCTGCATTTCTTGCCCTGAGGCAGATTGAGACTGCAAAGGAAATTGCTCATACAATTGCAAATTCATCCAACCGNCTCTGCGTGACCCGTTCACACCCATTCTGAACCCCTCCCAACCTAACTTTTCTCTGGCCCCATCATCGCCGTTGTTCTTAAAGTTAAAGTCTGGGTTATTTTGCATTGATCCCTTGTCAAGCACAGTTTTGACGGGTGTTTTGAATGGAACGATTTAGTTTATTGGCGTGACCAGTAGCTTCTAGAGCAAACCACTAGCAATTAAAAGGGCATTTAGTGACCTTCGTAAGAAAGAAAACCTTAAGCCTTCGTATCAACAGGAACTAGGAGAAATTCTGAGAGTGAAAGTGTTGTCAGACCTATGTAGAGCCCTCACACTAAAAAGAAAAGATGGTTTGGTATTGCTTCCTCCATCCCACACCTTTTGTAACAAGGAGATGTAGATGGAACTTAAGGGCCTGTTTGGATGGGAGGGAATGGAGGGGAAGGGAAGAATGGAAGGAGAAACGTTATAGGTTGTTTTGTTTGGAAGGAGGATGAAAGAAAGAGAAGGAAGAAAATGGGAGTAATCTGTTTTTTTTTTTTTTCTTTCTTTTTTAATAAGGATAAATTTGTTAACCCCACATCAAGGGATAAGTTAGAGGGAAGAAAAAAAAAAAAGTTTAAGTTACTTTTTTTAAACCAAAATATTCTTCTTTATATTTATCTCATTCTGATTATTCATTCTCTAGTCTTTTTAGGGTTCATTTTTCATCGCCGCTGCTGCTGTTTGCTGCCTTTCTCTGCGTTGTCGAGCATCGCCTTGGAACAAATCATTACGAGGTATGTCCTCTGTTCAGGCCTCTTCGTCCGTAGCCGTTGTTTTATTTTCAAGTTGCAAAGATACAATCATTAACTAGCTATTTGTTCTTAGAAAATAATCTGACAACTTTCTAGAGTAGACCACTGCCTAGGTGGTCAACAGCAACTTAAATGGTTTTGAATCTATTTCTGTACATAAAAAAGGGTGCTGAAGATAGAAACACCCTGTGCAGTCAAATAGGAGTCGTTTTTTAAACCGGTGCCTTTTGGCACCGGTTTTAAGAAAAAGGTGTCGGAATCAAACTATTGCAAAAAAGGGGTTAAAGCGAAAAACGCCATTTGAAATGGCGTTTTTCGCTTCCACCTCATCACCCTTGCTGCGCCACATCAGCGAAAGAGATTGAAAAAAAGACGATAAGAAATCGCCACTTGAAGTGGCGATTTCTGTTTAGAAATCGCCACTTCAAGTGGCGATTTCTCAACGCACTTAACCCCTTGACGCGAAAAAAAAAAAAAAAAAGTGATTTGCATGGGAGATAAGTGATTTGCGAAATTGCCATTTGAAGTGGCGATCATGAAATCTTGTGGCGATTTCAATCTCATGAAATCGCCACTTGAAGTGGCGATTTCTGAACAGAAATCGCCACTTCAAATGGCGATTTCTGTTCATTTTTTTTCCACGCCAGCGAAAGTTTTTCGCTGACGCAGCAAGAGTGATGAGGTGGAAGCGAAAACGCCATTTGAAATGGCGTTTTTCGCTTTAACCCCTTTTTGCAATATGTTTGATTCCGACACCTTTTCTTAAAATCGGTGCCAAAAGGCACCGGTTTAAAAACGACTCGTCAAATAGACACCACCATAGCTTTTGCTCGCTTTTTGTGAGTTCCGATTTTTTTTTTTTTAATGGCGTGAGGTTACGATTCGACCGTGGGACGAGGTTCTAGTGGTGGAAGCGCCGACCTGTGGCTGTCTTGCTGCTCTAGATCGTACTTTTGGTGAGAGAAGAGGCGGAAACAGTTCGTTTCTAATTCTTTTTTGGTCTTGAGTGCTTTTTAATGGCCTGTTTCGATCTTTTTTTTGAATGTACCTAGAATTTGTTTTTTGATGGCATGGATGATGGCTTCTTTGGTTTTTCTGGCAGAACTCCTAGAAAACTTTACTCTCTTTCTTATGGTGAATTTGTTTTAATGGATGAATTTGTTTTCAGGGTTTTTGATTTTTTAAAAAAAAAAATAGAGGAAAGAAGGAGAAATCTTTACTCTCTTTTTATGATGTATGATGCTTCTTTTATGACTTTTCGTTTGTTAAGTAATCTGAATGAAGTTCTTGTCTTAACTTTACATTTATACTAAATTTTTATCCAAAGTTTATCATAGATGGCTGATCAAGAAAGTTTCAAAATGAAAGCTTTTATCATGTTGCAACGTAAACATCATATGGCACTTGTACAAGTATGGCATCTTGTGGCTTATTGGTTCATGCTACAAAGCGGAGAAATAGAAATTAACTTCCTCATAATATAAGTTTGGAAAGAGAAACAGTTCGAGAAGAATGATGAAAAATATTATTGGTAACAATGATCAAAATTTAGAAAGTTTTAATGTGTTGATAATAATGATCAAAATTTTTACTCATGAAGCACATTCTCAAGCAACCTCCAAAGAAGTACATCATCTAAGAATAAGAAATTTAAGAGTAGAATATCGAAAGATGAGTAGAACTTGAATTTATGAAAGAGGGATTTACGATGATTGCTGAAGCAATTATGAAAAAACAGACTTAACTGAATCAATATTGAAGACTAACTAAAAACTCCCAATTTCTGAGAGGAAGGTCTGGGATCATTTGGTGGAGTTAGGAGTTAAGACACACCAAGTATCAACTGCTTATCTGTTTTTAATTCAAAATCCTATTATGTTGAGAGCTCTTCTTAGATGTCCCATTGAACAACGCAAGGAATTATTACTACATATGGTATTTCGTTGATATGTCGTCTTTTAGATAGTTTTGTAGTTTTTATTTTTGATTCATATGACATCTCTTTGATGGTTATTTGAACATAATTTTTGGTTGATATGTCATTTTCTTTAAGTGATTTTGTTTAAACTCATTTGGACATTATGGTTTGGATGATATGAAATATTAAATCTATCAAAGTTTTACTGCTATGGTAATGATGTTTATGAATTAGTTATGTCATGTGACTACAATCATCGTCAAATGCGAATACTTGTTCTATCATGAAACATAGAAAAATGTAGCCATAGGATCTTCAAAAGAGATGATCAGAAGTAAGGAAAGTAAATCCAGGCTTGTAGAAATCATATGTTTCATGTGTTCTTTGCTTGACATGATTTATCATATGCACAAACTTACTTGTTCTAGAGTTTATAATTGCATAACATGTCCTGTAATTGATGCAGTCTAAGAAGCTCAAATGAAGGCTCACGAAGCCGGAGATTGCTAATGCTACGAACGAATGTTCTGTTATTAAAAATGTATAGTCGTTGAACTGTAAATAATATTGGTTTGACAGCAATATTTGGGTTGCACCCAGAGCAAAACACCTGTGAAAATGCTATATTGTAAAGGGAGCAAAACTATTATTGAGTTTTGAATTTGTTTAGAAAGCCTTGGAACGAGCCAAGGTAGCTAACAGGTGAATCGTGAGAGACCCCATCGTTTTGGTGGGACTGGGACCGGAAGGAATGGGTTGAAAAAAATATTTCATTGTGGTCTTGCGGAAGCGGCTCCATGGACTCATTAATTAGAAAATGAGAGTAACATGGATTTAACCGTGGACTATTGTTTGAGTCGGAGTAGAGAAAGGCGCCGGATCCCTAAAATACTATTGGCTTCTGACAAGAACTCCAGTATATAATACATATGTTTGGGTTATTCAGTATATAATACATATGCTTGGGTTACGGTCTGACTGTATTCATAACACAATGGAGGCTTTGGATATTTTACGTATTGATAGATTATATATTCATGGATTTGTTAATTGATGAACACAGTATACGAGCTTTCAGAAGTGAAAGGAGCATGGGCTCATAAATATTATTTCTTTGATTAAAACAGTCCCAAAAATGGAACTATATATATACATATATCGGAAAGTTCTTGTAGAAGAATTTATGAGGGACTAAGGTAGATGTTCACAGTTTTTTACCATTCTCTTATGTTATTCAATGAATAAAAAGATAAAATAATCTTATGATTTAAGCATTATTAAATTAAACCTTAAACACAAAATTATCTTATGATTTAAGCATCATTAAAACTATTGTCCCTAAGCTAACTCCATATATTCTAGATATTTTAGTGGCACAGTATTGAGACATAATATAAAGAAGCAGGAGTACAGTATACAAAAACAAACCATACAATAATCATAGCTCATTGAAGCCTAGCAGAATAAATGTTTATTCAAAAGAAAATAATAATCATCAGCAAAATGAATAAAACTTTTGCAGAAATACCCTGCATTTCTTGCCCTGAGGCAGATTGAGACTGCAAGGAAATTGCTCATACAATTGCAAATTCATCCAACCGACTGTTCGATGAACTCCTGCTGAACCTTCAAGAGATGAATGTGGACAGCCCAACAAAACTGAGGAAGTGAGATCGTCTGATTTTCCTCTATTGTAGGAACCATGGTGATAATTGGGAGAGTTTCATCGTTTCCCTATTTTTGAGAAAACTAGAGCTTCTGTCATGCAAGTGAAATTTTAACTTTAGCTAGAAGAAAATTTTCATATCAGAACTCATCGGACAAGTTGTCCGATAATGTTTTCCCATTATTTCATGTGTTTGTCCTATGTCAATTGTGGACCGTCTTAAGCCGTTTGTTGTTTCTCCATTTGGGGTTCTTCATTTTTTTTTTATATACTTTTTTTTGTTTAATTAGATTAATTTTTTCCTTACTTTGAATGGCTAATATACTATATAATTTTTACACATAGGATGAATGCAATATTAGCCTTACTTTATTCAAAAAAGGACTACTATAAATGAACATATATCATGTTAAGTGTGAAGGGGTATAATTGTCACAATTTTTTTTTTTTTCTTCAGTTCTATCCAAACAAGATAATTGATATTATCTTTCTTTTCCTCCCTTCTATCCAAACAAAAGAAAAAAACAACCCTTCCTTTTCTTTTCTTTCATTTTTTTTTTCTTTCCTTCTTTTCCCTCCAAAGATCCAAACAAAGCCGAGTGGGCTATGATAGGTGAGGTCTAATACCATTATGCCATAACTTAGAAAACCCCAATGGCTTCTGATTGTGGGTCATTCATTACCAGCAGTCCAAAAATTCTTTCAGTGAAATTTTGGATTTATAATATACACTAACTTAGAACATTCGTTTGATCAACCCAGCAAAAGAGGTTTATAACCTCTTCAACCGTAAATGGTGGAAAATTTTGATCTAGAAGACCCCATGTGCCAAAGTTAACCTATTCATTGTTGATAGAAGAGACAAAGGTTCAGCATCATAGATAAGACGGAAAAGACTTGGTACACCGGATTTGGTGCAGTAAGTCCTATGTGAGCTGTACTGTCCCTTCTTATTGGTCTACATGCATATAATACTCATTAAAAAATATTAAGACAGTTTTACGATATCCCAGCAGAAAAAATTACGATATCCCAGTTTTAAAATTACGACACTATAGTTATAAAATTACAATACCCGTTCAGAAAGCCAAAAAAAAAATTACGATACCCCAGTTGTAAATTTACGACACCATAATTATAAAATTACGACACACATTCAGAAAAGTACATAAATTTCAAAAAAAAGCTGAACGAATATTAATGCACGTTACGTCAAATTTAAGATGATACCCAGTTGTAAACTTATGACACCGTAGTTATAAAATTAAGATACCCATTAAGAAAGTAAAAAAAAAAAATTACGACATCTCAGTTGTAAATTTACCATACCGTAATTAAAATTATGATACCCACTCAGAAAATGTGTCTATAAGCAAATTTTTTAAAAAAACTGAATGTGTATTAATGCACATCACGTCAAAATTTAAAATGATATCCTAGTTGTAAACTTACAACACCATAGTTATAAAATTAAGACATCCATTAGCCAAAAAAATTACGATATCCTAGTTGTAAATTTACAACACCATAATTATAAAATTACGATACTCATTGCAGTCTGTACATAAATTTTAAAAAAAAATTAATAGGTATTAATGTATGTCATATCAAAATTTAAGATGATATTTCTATCCCCATATATAGGATTATGTTGATAAAAAAAATGATATAACTATGTAAGACTTGCTGCAGAGATAATGTACAAAGACTTTTCTTAATAAGACACCGGTTAGAGGACTAAGAAAGAACCATGGCTGGGTTTCGCACTCCTTTTCCGACAAACCACGCTAAGCGCTTGCATAGCTCATTAGATTAGATATTCTATATTATATATATATATGTGTGTGTGTGTGTGTGTGAATGTGCTCTGATTATTAGGAAACCGATTTTTGGCACGGAGGGACTCTTGCACAAAGACAGCCAGTTCGTCAAAGCAAAGCATCCCCATCTTTCAGGCATCATCTTTTCTCCTCTTTTCCTTGCTTTCTACTCGACAAATCTCAGTAACCATTTAGTATATATGGTGTAGTTCTTGTGGATTTAGAAGTCGCTCTTCCCTTGAATGTGTTAGCCTGTGCGGTACTCTGGTATGGGACCCCACCAAATCTCGGTTGTATTCTTCTAAAATTAATAAAGCATGCTCTTCTTTTTTTTTGTTCACAATTGTAGCTTCTTCTTGTAAGGCTTATTTAAATTCCGCAGGATAGAATTAACGATAGATATAGATGTTGGATGGCAGCTGCACCCTCTCTTATTCAAGGATCTTGCGTTAAGACCTATTCTTTCGCTAGGGAATGCAGCCTCGTGGATTCCATATCTTTGTTATCTATCCAAACTGATGCTTACGGTTGATCTTCGTTGCACGTATGGTTTCAATCAATGCAGTTATGAAGAAAGACCTTTGTAATTCATTCTGCTGTCAATCCTTTTTCTTATCATCCCTCTGAATACTTATCATCTACATTCCTGTTGTCTGTTTATTTATTTTTGTGAATGCTTTCTCCATTATACATGCATTGTAAAAGTGACGTAGAGCTATACTGCGTTATTGGATCATAAAACTGGTGAACTTCAAGCCAGATTCCAGCAATGTTTAGCGATGTGCTGTACTTCGGCATGTTAATTTCTATAATTTTGTCATAGGAGAGCATAAAGGTTTCTAACTAGGGGATGAAAAATTTTCCTTCAAATAGTAGGGATGGAAAGAGCAATCCAAGGCCTGCCGGCCTACGCTGGCTTCATAATAGCTATAAGTTACCAATATGGTATTAAACTGGTTTGAACTGAGTAGAACCATCTTGTATCACTTGGTATTGATCCATACTGTTCGGTTTCAAATCATACTATGGTTGAGAGTGAGGAGTATTAGTACATTGTATCGGTATAGGATGCATACCATACAAATTATACTTACTGAACTGATAATATAATGTGCTATTCATGGTAGGTGATATTTTTGCTTTGGTGGTCATGAAGTCTAGCTATCTAACTTCTAGCAATATATATATATATATATATATGTCTGTGCTTTACTAATAGCTATATTCGTCAAATAAAAATGGATGTGGATATGGATACACTAATATATCATCCATCTCCAGCCTCACCTTTCCGTGTTTCACTTTCCCAAAAGCAGCATCTGTGTAATGAGCAGTAAATATGATGTTCTGCTGTCAGTTATTATTGTTTAAGCATGGCATTTCCTCTCGAATGTCTAGGTATTGTTTCCCTCCTACTATTTGATGCAGTGATGCTGTTTTGCTTCATATATATATTTTTATCTGCAATAGCAGATAACATTTTGTGTTGTAAAGTCATCTGTGGTTGCTCTGTTCATATCTCACCCCTGCCGTGCAATGTGTTTATTGACAGCACAGAAAGAATTGGCTGCAGAAATCAAGACAAACTTTCTCAGTTGATTGCAGCCTGAAAATGTATGGACTGGAACACAATTAAGAGCTGCGTAGCTACAGTTTTTTGAGCAGTGTAAAAATATCATCAGTTTTAGACTCCAGGTGTTGTATTATGTTTCTTTAGCCTCCTGACTTCATTCAGTTTCATTAATGGCAATTGGAGATTCTAAAAGGGTTTTGGTTTCATCAAAGAAAACGAAGGAATTCCTGATCACTCAATTTATGAAGTCTGTCAGAATGCTTTCTGTTATCATGTCAGGATCAGTTCAGGTAACTAATGGAAGTTTCATGGTTTGGGTTGTTAATGTTTACCCGTAGAAAGTGGTTCTGCTTGATTCAAATTCTGAGCCTATGATATGATGGTTCTTTGCTAAGATCATGTGCATATAGGTGTAAGAGTCTACGCTGAAAACCATCCAAGAATCTGTTACTTCTTATGATGTACCTTCTTTAGGCAATTTAGCCCTGCTGGCTAGACAAGACCAGGAAACAAACCACCAGCTATCCATGTGACTGACCCAGTTACAATTTTCAACTGTTTGCATCACTCAAACTTACTCCAGGAATCTATTTCACTGTTTTTGGCATTTTCTTCTACAAATCAATATTCAGCTCAAGTTGCCTATTATTTTTTATTAATTAAATATCATCTCATTCATAAAAAGCCGGTGTTGAGTGATGATGAAAATATTCACAAAGTGAGACTTGCTGTCTACCAACTGCTTTACTTCAGCACAACAAGCTCCCTTATATTCTCTTCATTTGGATCAAAAGCAGTAGAACATAGGCATCGGCTGCTTGAAATCAACAAAAAGACGAGCTATCTGATTCATGTGAAACGAACAAATTTGATTTTTACAAAAGAAATTATAGATAAATACACTATGGTGAAATTGTACAGACCCACTTTCATGTTACTTGAGCTCATAAAAAATGAAGGGCAGGTTGTACGTGGTCCTACTACTTGTTTATTAGACCATAAACACTTCTTTTTACAGATAAAAAATCTCGAAGTTTGAGTCACTAATTAGTGAGCAATGAGCCTTTTTCTTCACTGATGCTGGTGAAATGGCATCCTGCAGTTAGATTTGTGATACCGAGCAAGTTCATTTCTTGCATGAGAGAGAAACTTGTCTGATTCAGCTAGCCTATTGCCTAACTCCTCCGAGCCAACATTCTGAAAACCCTGCTGTTGTAAAAATCAGAACTGGCAGATGCACAAACTGAAAAATGAGCAACTATAGAAAACCTGAATGTTAAAATTGTACCTTGGTCTTTATTGGCTGCTTTAGATGGTCTTGGATGCTTTGTGAACCAGCAAGTGACTTCACTGTTTCGTCCATCTTTGCAATCTTTCGATGGAGATTGGCTTTATCCATCTGCAAATGCAAGTAGACAACATTAGAGCCTGCTGGAAGGAAGAAGGTATAGATGATTTGCTGAACAAATATCTGCACCTTCAACATCTCATTTTGTGCTCTAAGCAACTGATCTCGTCGCTGAAGCTGTTCAATCTGCACCTGGCTACCAAGTATGTCCGATTTTCTCCAACTAATTTCTTCAGCCAAACTACAGATCAAAGTCAGTTCAAAGGTAGCCCTAAAAATGCATTAGTTTTGAAGGGAAAATGCACATAAGGAATCATTGCATAAAAGTTAACTGACACCATCAGTATAAAAAACATGGAGGAAATGACAGATTAGTTTAAGTTCTAACTCATTTAAGATTCTACAGATATTTTTCTATGACTCTTGGTTTAACCTTATCAAGCCAGAAAATATGAGAATATTGCAAGAAGATAATAAGAGTAGTCGCTTCTTAAAAGAGAAAAATAGGAGATAAAAAAATTCACCTGTCCTTTTCCTCAATGAGATAATCAATTTGCTTCTTCAAATTCAGAATCTCCATATCCTAATTTGTCACGAAGAAAAGTTCAGAAAAGAGTGTTGAAATAGTAGAACAAACTATTTGTTTAAGTTTTTACCTTAGATTTTGTCTCATCAACCTGTTGCTGAGCTGTCATTAATAGTTTTTGCAGCTCCTCCTGGTCAATTAAGTTCTAGGATTTTCCAAAAATTATAAAATCTTTAATAATTAAAAACAAGACAGGTAATTTAAAAACTCAACAAACTTATTAAGTGTTTAAATTCACTTACGGCGTAGTTGGTCATGTCTAATTTGACACCCAGTAAATCCCTGATTACATCATGAGTCATGCTGTCTACCGCTGCTAGTCTTGCAGTTAACATGCAAATCTGAGGTAATTATAGCATCAGGAAATTAACATATTTATAGCTGCACTCTTTACGAAGAAAAAAACATAGTGATTTGTGACAATGTAACACCAACACATCAGAAGCTATTTCCAAGTTTTTTACAGAATATATAAGTTCCTTGGAAGACAAGATATGGCAAAAGGACTTGTTGGTAAAAAGGTCTAGGGGATCTAAAGATCTAGAGAAAAGTAAGGAGACAATATCTGATGAAGATACGGTCCCATAAATGATTTCCTCAAAACAAACAGACAAATAAATTTAACAAGTTGCATATATGAATGAATTTCAAGGCCGTGAATCATAAATTTAATCTTGGGTACATGGGTAAGGCTTATGAAATGAAAGTCATTGTAGGTAATTTTTTTAGTTTCTTTCAAATTTGAAAAGAAAATAAGAGTTAATTACATATTTAAAGTTATAAGGCACAATCAAGCCAGACCAATCTAAATAGACACACCCCATTCCATCCATCTACTGAAAGTCTGAGAATGTTTTATAACAGACTCTCGAGCCCTTTGAATTGGCACCAAATTTCAGGCAAAGGCAAACTTTCAGCAAGAGAGGACTGTGTCATATCATATAGAATGGCAGTTGCCAAGTATCAAATAAAACCCATAATTTTAATTATGAAGTTTAAGCACATACTATTATAAATTTAGCTTATTTTTGTTTTAGGTGAGCTATAAAACTATACATACAGTATGAAAAGTAAAGGTATATTAGAACTATAGGGGAGAACGTAAGTTTAATAAGGATTTTCTCTGCACATATATTTTTACTTCCATTTGACTGGCAGAACTAGGTACCTGGTACCCATAATGAAGTATGCATGATAGTAACCGATGATGAGGAATTCTGACTTTCCAGGAAATAATATATTTGGTGATACTAGACATATTACCTCTTTTTGCCTATTAGCTGCCAATGCTTCTAGTTCTTTGATCTGATGCCGAGCCACAGATAACTCCTGATCTTTCTCTAAATTCATCTGCTGAACCAGACTTGATATGCATCGGAATGGTGAGCCTGAGCCCCTTGTCCTGGTTGAATTTCTCTCCATTTTAATTGCATGCGATTCAGAAGGATCGGAAGTTGAGGTGTTGACTTTCACCTCCGAAAACATATCCTCCAATGCTTTGAACTGCATGAGGATAAATTAGCTGATCTATCTATATATTACAATAGCTGTGAGGTTCTCTCTTGTATTTGTCTTTCATACCTTCTCTTGGTATTGTGATGATTGAGCTTCAGAGTGCAGGATCAGCTCTGAGATATGTTCTCTGTATTGCTTGATCTTTATTTGCAGCATTGTTTGGAGCCACAAGGGGAAAAAGCCATGAGAAATAATTGGATGAGGAACCAAAATATGATAAAAGTAAAAGCAAGATCTGAACAAACCTCTTTTTCTTTATATATTATTTCCTTTTCAAGATCCTCTATGTGCTTTCTTGCTTCACAAAGTTCAATAATTCTATTGTCCAGCCGCCTGCATTTTGAATTCCTTTCAGCCCATGATGATACAAAAAAAAAAGCATTAATCATCATCTTGCATGGAATTATGCAAGCAAAAATATGCCTGACCTTGGTATTTCAGATGATCCTTCTCCTAGACTTGAATCCTCTGCGATCAAACTCTCAGCAGCAGTTTCTACCATATGCATCCTGCATGTTAGAACTTGGATTTCCCGTTCTAAATTTTTCCTTATTAACTGGTGGCTCTCTACCTCCTCTTTCATGTCATATACCTGCTAGTAGAAATGATGAGAACTCAACATAGATATTTGTATTTCTACATGCAATAGACGCATAATGGATGTATGACCATGCACATACGCACTGACACACAATGAAGATAATGAAGAAGAGATCATGAAGTGGGAAAGACCGTCTTCAAATCCTAGAACCAAGCTAAGGATTGCACAACAAAGTAGACATAAAGCACTGGAATGACCTGTGAAACTCCTTTTGGGGCCAAAATGGTGAAAAATTGATTGCTGTGTTATGTTCATTATTTTTCTTCCTTATTACCATTAAAAATATAACAAACTGCCTTCTCAGACCAGCAAAGAATCATGATTTATTCAAGGGCATGTCAAAGTCATTGATCAGCCTCAAAGTTTGGACGACCATTATCTTGATATTATTATCTTACTATTAAGTCATTGATATTATGATGGCCATCATATGCCCAATCAAGGGTAGCAAATGTTAACCTTCTCAAGATAGAAATTATCTTATAAATGATATGCAGATCTGATGTAAAAATAGTATTTTACCCAATTGAAAAATATAAAGGTCAAAGAATGGTCATTTCCCCTGTTACATAACAGTTGCTGTAACAGGATAACAGCTAAGTGAAAGCCACTAAGTAAATATTTATTGCATGTGCACGTGTATGGCATAAAAGGTGCCCTATTTAGCCATGGAAAAGCTTTATTAACATTAGAATGGCTGCTCTTTTAAACCATCTCAAACAATAAAATAATGAACTTACCTTCCTCTCCAGTACATTTATGGTATCGTCAAGCTCCTGAATGCAATGTTCAAGAATTTTAACCTCCTCTTCCTTCTCTTCTGCGTATATCTTACTCGACTCTGCAACCTGAAATGGTCAACCCAAATTCCATTGAGAACACTTGTAAATTTGAAAGTGTGTGAAGATAGTCCATATTAATTACTTACCTGACGAGCTTCAACCGCAATAGCTTCTTTTTCATCAACTAAAGCCATTGCCATGTCAAGTTTGTCGTTCAAATATACTATTTCTTCTGGAGACGATTTCTCTCATTACTGACCCTTTTAAAGTCATCTAAGATTCCCTCAACTGATGATTTATTTGAAAGTATCTGCCGTTCTAAACCATCTATAACCTTTCTTTTCTCTTCCAGGAACTCCTCTGTTTGAGTATTCCTAATACGTTCATCTTCCAGCAGGAGCCTTAATTCAGTATTTTCATTTGTAAGCATGACACATAATTTTTGGGCTTGCTCCAATTGAGATTTTGATTTGGATAATGCATCTTCACTCTCAGCCAACTGAGCTTCTAGCACCCTTTGTCTTGACAAATATTATCAACCTGAGCAGTTTTTATTGCAAGTTCATGTTGAACATTGCTCAAAGTAGTAACCATCTCCCTGGTTTCATCTTTAATGTCTTTGACATTGGAGGTCGACTCTTGCAACAATCTAAGATCAAAAAGTAGCCCTCTAATAATGTTGTCTTTCCAAGCAAACTCACTCTTCATTGCAAAGAATCTGTTATTACATCAGCTTCTTTCATCTCACTTGACCCCTATGCAAAAGCATGTGCATTTTCTCTTCAATGCCGCAGATGGTTTGAAACATTTTTCCAAGAGGAGAGCCAGTTGATCTGTTTACAGTATGAAAGAGCAATCCAGGATGAAATAAACCGACTATATAACATAAATTTTTCCTTATCTCATTCAGTGTCCGCATTAATTGATTGCCAAATTCAGTTTTTGCATGGAAATTAGGGAACCTTCTGATTTCTTCTTCCTGCCCATACACAGGCTTAACATTATGTTTGTTCACTGAACTTTCTTGAACATTGTTTTTCTGACAAAGAGACAATTCTCCATTATCCCTTGAGTCCAATTGTGAAGAAATTAGCTGAGCACATTGATGTTTCAGATGCCCAATGTCAACAAGGAGAACTTCTGCATCAGTTTGTGCCGCACTGATCCTATCATCATGGTTGTCATTCTCACTTTTCAGAATGCCCACCTCATCATCTTGAAATATGTTGGGTTGTAGCCCAAAATCCTTGCAAATATCAGAGCAAGCACCTGAAGATACCATTGTGTCAATTGCACTGTTTCCCCTGCTACATTAACCAATTCTGTTTTTCCTTTTCTGACAGGAAACTTTGCACATGTAGGAAGTACCCCACATAAGGTCAATTCCTGAATAAAATTATCCAAACAGGCAGCCATGTTTGCTATTGTTTCTTTTACTATTCTGTATCATGGGTCAAGTCCCAATAATTTTTCTGCAACTTTGCAACCCTGTCCTCTGAACTTTTTTGGGCTGATGATAGTCCTGTTGTTTCATTACGCACAGCATCCATACCACCAATAGGTCTAACAACCAAGTCTTCTACTGTTTGAAGTTCATTCTGACCCCCCTTGGTGTTTCTCAAACTAAAGCAGTTCAGCTTAAAGCCGTTCTGAACAACTGCATCTGCCACCCCTTTAGTTACCAAATTGTCTATTGGAACATTCTTGTGATTGTTTTCGGCATTCCCAAATGCTGAATAAGACCCCAATTGTCTGCACTGAAGAGAAGAATCTACAATTAAATGTCTGTTTTGCTCAGAAAAGGCCCCTACCTGACACTGATACAGAACAAGCAATGCAAAGCCTTTCTCCATTATTTCTGATATTGTTTCTTCAAGCCATGATCTTGACGTGCCAATCCATCTTAGCAGCTCCTGCCCAAAGGAAAACGTATCAGAACAAATACGATTTACTTCCTCCAGTGTGATCCTCTGTATTTCCAAAAGAGATTCTCCGAGTGCGGTAGCAATGCCTGATATCTCTGTTATACTAGATTGAATCTTCTCTTCTAGAATTCGATTTTGATTATCTGTAGAATAGTTTAAGGCCTCAAGCCGGTGCAATTCTTCTACCAATGTAGTTCTCTCTGCCAGCAACTCCTGGCTTGCCTGTTTCCACCAGTCCCTTTCGCATTTTGCATCTTCATTTGCTTTAAGCAATGCCTGCAGCACGAGCTCAGCTTCTTTCATGGTTTCTTGAGTTTTTTCAAATTCCAGGAGAAAACCAGTTGCTTTCGTTGTTTCCTTTTCTGTGTCTTGCCATGCATGATTACTCATAAGGCTTATCTTCTGCTGAAACTTGAAAGTACTGAAATATTAGACATTTTATTTGACTATCAATGATCATATATCAGAATTACATGTTATTCTTGTAATGTTCTTCCATTTCCATTTCTGCACTTGCTATTGTTGAAGGAGTTTTTATTCGCAAGAGTCATAAAAGCAGAAATTCCCATATTAGAAGCAACAGTTAAATTGTGTAATTCACTTTTGTTTTTCACTAATATATCACAAGCTGTCTGACTTGTGAAGATATGTTTCTATACCTACAAACCTACAACGATCTACATATGCATGTGGATTTGTTTTTATTGTTCTACCATAGATTTATAAATGTTGCAGAATGCAGGAACAATTGTAGATGTTACGGTGCAACATTATGCCCTATACCAAAGTAAATCATATAAAAGTTCTCATTTATCTTCCAAATTTTATATCTGCGCCAGTGCACGAGCACGTCTCAGGCATAAGATTGCAGATTTAACCACCATATCACTTCACAACTGAAGGTAGCATTAGTCAGTTTCACATCATGACATGCAACACATACAATTCTGCAAGGTTTCATATACGTTAAATGTATGTGTTGTGCACACATACCTATATTGGTTGGTATATAATTACCTTTTCTTATCCCGTATCCAGCAAAATTGTTAAGGGAACTCCTGGTCCATAGATAGAAGGGCCCCTTGATGCACCAAGCTGCACCAGTTAGGATCTTTTTGGATGGCTGGATAAAGCATCTGCCTACATCACCTACATAGATGCATATTGTTCTTTAAGGTGGGAAAGGGAGGGAAGGGTTGCAGGTTTTGGTGGAAATCCACTTTTCCTTTATCCTCGATATTTAGGAATAGTGAAGTCCTACAAAAAGGTGATTTCCATGAAACTAAGAATCAGAATTGTGGGTTCAACAACCTCCTCCAACTCAGATTTCTCCTCTTCATTATCACTTTAAACATCAAATTTCACACTTCTCGATCATGTATTTTCAGATTCATGTACAGATAGGCCATTGGTACCCAGCAAATCCCTTTTTTAAGTGAATGAATATACTGCCTAGTAATGGAACTTAATGAGCATCAAGAAAAGAACATCCTCCTCCAAGGAAATAAGTAGTAGTGCATCAGAATGATATAACACAAATCCATTGAATGAAATTAAAGTATATTCCATAACACAGTGCTATAGAAACTATGATGGTTCTGCTACAATGTATGATCTACAAAGTACTAAGAAGTCCAGCAAAGAATTAAAATTTATGATTTTTGAAAAAGAATTAAACTATTGCAAGTTATACTTTCTACTTTACTACCATATTCACGATCATTATATAAGTAATAAAAAGTACGGAATATATTAAATTGCATTTATTATTGTTCAATTAAAAATTTATCTACTTCAATGAGTATTACCCTGATTTGATCCTAAGACATCATTAGCACATAATATTAAGTGGTACATGATTCATCCAGGTCACTCAGGTATCTAAACATAAGTCTATCATATTCATGCTGCTTGCTTGTCAAAGGACCCATCCAAACTTGGGTTCCTCAGGGTCTAACTTTGAAATTTGTACCACATTTGAGCTTAAATCAACATACAGTTGCTCCTTAAGGGATATTTGTAATAGCTGTGTACCTAGGCATCTACCTCAAATCTATGCCATATTCAGGTTTTACATTCATCAACACATTTCCTCACAGGATTCATACCACAACTAGGTTCTTAAGTTTGTAGTTGGTACCATATTCAATGTTTCAGCTCATATACATGCCACTAGCGGGTTCATGCAACATCTTGGTTCTTCGGTGTATGACCTTAAGTTCACACCAACATTTATGCTTTATATCCACATCAAAGAATACCTTATGGACATTCTTTGATGTGAACTTCAATATAAGAAACAAGCTTTGGACTCATGTTTTTACATGTCCTTGAAGGAATTCATGGCACATTTGGGTTGTAAAAGCCTTAACTCTCTACTGCATCGCCAAACGGCTAGACAACCAAAAGGGTATCATTTCAACTAAAGGATAGGGCTAGATTGTTTCTGCAGTTAATATCAGCCTATTGCCACCATAGTCTTCTTTTATGATCATAATTCTGCCATCTTGAAAGAAACTGTGACAACAAGACAGCAAATTGCTACTTCCTACAATCTGCGCATCGAATGATAATTTATTTGAATTAACAAGTAAGTGAGCATGGCACATTACTGTTCAATTAAAACACAATAAACTGAAAACAGATAAACACACACATTGGGGGAGAAAAAATAAGTTACCTCTTTAGTTCTGCAACAGTCTGCATCAACTTCCTCTATCCTTTCCTCCAGAGTTCGCAGCATGCGACTCAAATCCAATATAGCAATTTGATCTGATGGATTTTTGGGAATAACATCTAAAACCTTATTGTCTGTCCCCGCATGAGGTGGCTCCTTTAAACAGTTTCCTTGTGCAAAACAGTCAGAAACATCATTTTCATGAAAAAACAAGCCCAACTGAGAGCGCATTTCAACTAAGGCATTCACAGCTAACTCCACATCTTTCATGAGACTTTGTATCAGCAAATTATTAGGAATCAGTTTTTCCTCATGCTTATGTATGGATGATGTCCCACTCACATTGAAGAGTGAATTGAAGCCAGATTTTATGCTACTCAAAAATTTGTTGATCTTGACTAGGTCATCCACTATAATCTGCATTGCAGTGGACTTAATATAAGCATGAGTCCCAAATCTTGGATATTCAACCATAATTGAAGGAACAGTCGTTCTTTGTTTTTTCAACTCCTTGATCCTATTATTAATTTCCTGAACGTCATTTATTGAGTCATGAAACAGCATCTTGATGTCAGAATAAGTATTGTTGATGTCAGATATTACTGTAGCAATATGTTTTTCTGTATCAATGTATGAAGTATGCAAGACATCATTAGAATCTTCAATCCTTTGGATTGCCAATTCAACTTGATCCCTAAGTTCCTCCAATGCATATGAATTTTCTTCAGCATTAGCTTCCTGAGCGTCGACTCTAGGGTTTTTAACTGAAAGAGGTGATTTCTCCTTTGGGATTTTGGGTTTAATATCGTCTCCCTGGACATCCATAGAAAGTACATGAATTTCAGATTCAGCAGGATCTTCAACCTGGTTTATATTCTCTACCAGAGAATTTTCATCAAGAAGTCCGTTAATTGCCGATTTGATTATTGCCACATCAAAAGATTCGGAAGCATTCATGTCACAAAACTTTTTAATCACTAGAAATGCAGCATCAGCTCTTTTTTTTGCTTCTATAATATGATTTTCCTTGCATTTCACAACATTCTCTAGTTCCTCAACTTTTAATACTTGTTCATCCAACAATTTTGTTAAATGAATTAGTTTTTTTGAGTTCTCGTCATTCTCTATCTGCTGGACTTCAGTTATAGCAAGAGTTGCTCCCCTCAATGAGTCCATCTTTGACCTCATTTCCAGCTCTATTTGCTGTGCATCATCTACCCTCTTTTGCAGGTCAGCAATTAATTTTTCCTTCTCAACAGATACTTTTATAGCTCTCTCCACGTGTTGATTAATCCATGTATTTCCTTGAGGAAATGAATTGACAATGCTTTCAATGTACTGAGTTGCATCTTCTAGTGATTTGCAACCATCAAGAAGGAAATGTGTCAGATCAATAACTGCTTTCTCCCACTCATCAGAAAATACCCTGATTTCCATATCTCTAGCAGCGACAAGATTTGAGAGTTTCACATTTTCTTGAATCAGAAAACATACTTGGTTATTAAGTTCTTCATATCTGGTTCTCAAGAGCTCAGAATTTGCTGCTGAAGATAGGACATCTCTATTCCTTGAAACTACTTGTTGCTGAAGTGCAGCAACATCTTCTTGCAAGTGAAGAATAGTGTTCGCTGTCTCCACCTCAACCTCCTCTTGGACCTGTTCCATCTCATGTTTCCATGTTGATGCGTGCTCGTCCTTGAGTTGCTTATTCAAGTTTTTGGCCTCCTTAAGATCTTTGACCATTTTTTCCAAAGTTGCAACCAAAGCTAGTTTTTGAGCGTCACCCCATTCTGTTCCTTGGACTTCGTCTGCATGGTTAGCCTTAAATGCAACACCAAGCTTTTCTGACAATTGTATACCATATCCAATGTATTCTGTAAGTTGTGTCTCATCATGTACCTTGCTCTGTAAGAGCTCCATAAACCTGTTGTTCTCCTGCTTCAGGTTATCAAGCTGTGCAACCAGTTGAACTTGCCGTGATTCCATAGCTTTAATCAAGACTCTGGCATCCATCAACTCCTTTTCAACATCTCCAAACTGTGAAGTTACATTCCACATCTCCTCAGCTTGGCTTATATGTGGAAACTTTTCAGCATGATTGTAAGATGCAATCTCTTCAGATTCCCCTTTAGCCAATGTCTGCTCCACCAAATAAAGTGCACTTTGTTAAGCTATATTGATTTCAAATTAGTTTGACCATGCAACGGCAGCCATCAGCAGCTGCACTATTAAGTTGAAAGGCCTGAAATAGATCGGTCAGCTTACTTGTGCTTGTTTATCTGTTTCTTTGTTCCTGTGATTAACTCTGGAGGCGTCTCCAACCTGAAGAGTAGCAATAGAAATAATTGATGGCAGAAATAACATTTTCAGTGACAAATCTAAAAGGTAATATGATTCTTACAGGGATGAGTGCAGTATGCTCAGAGTCTAAATATTGTTTAAGTTGGCAACGCAAACTGTGAATTTCCCTGTTTACATAGAACATGGACAGTAGTCAATGGAACTTGCCTACTCAAGTAACAGAACCAAAGTGTTAAGCTGAGATGCCATGTTCACCTTTTATATCTTTTAGGGTTTTAGAATGTTCTCAAATAAATTACCTAGGATGATTTTTACAAGGATCATATGGCACAATGAGTTGCCCAATCAAGAATTTATAACCTGTCAGCATCCATTTAATGATATTTTCAGGTTGGAGAGTTCTCAGTCTTTTACCCAAACATCAGTGAAATAAACCTTGTCCACACAAAGCAAGCTTGCACAAGTCCCATTAACACACACTTGCACCATGATTTATTTGTCCTAAAAAGTTTATTGCTGTGTTAATTTAGATATGTTCAGAGTTTACAGTGCTTCTTGTAACCTGTTATATAAAAATCTTGCAGGAAATTTGCTGGAAGTAACAATGTCAAATTAAGGCCCTTTTAACAACTTAGTTTCAAACAAGGATGTGATACCAACAAATGCCAACTTTAGCATGCAGTTGTTTGCCAGGAAATTAATATTTTGTTTCCATGAAAAGTGGTAGAGGTTAGATTTTGACAGTTCAATCAACAGCACTGAAGTTGCATCAATCACAAAAGCTGCAAGTGTTTCATGATGTAATGAAGAGTAGATATAAATTGGTGATCTAACTGACACATGAGTGCTTGCTCTTGTCTCCAAAACTAGCAGTTATTGAAGTTGGATAATTGTTGGGAACTAAGTTTGCATTTTTCCCACACTTTATTAACATAAACTTCTCCATACAATTTACAAATAATTGATGTCCCGTTGGCAAGCCTTTCCAGGAAATAAATCTTATCATATATCTAAGATGAGCGATAGGACCAGAAGCATTCAAAATGCTAACAACCATGGAGCAAGAATACAAAATATCTACGATTCAAAATATTGCAACTCGAAAAGTTCTAGCATCTGACCATCAAACAGTGAATCAGACTGTTTTTTTTTTTCTATGAACCAAGAATCAGATGTTGATAGCTACCTAATTTGCACCCATTTCTTGATTTGTCTACTTGTTAAATATTTTATTCTAGGAACATAAAAGCATTGCCGCTGCATGCTGAGAGCCTGAGACATATTCCAGATTTGGATGATGGGTAATGACAGTCTACCTAGATAGTCTTGAATTGTATTCCAGACAAGCATCCAATTGTCTCTTGCAGCTGGCTAGCTCCTTTGTAGCATCATCACCCTGAAGATTAATGGCAAAAGCATTACCAAATAAATGAAATAAAAGTCCAAAAATTGAGAAGCAACAAAAATTTCCGTTCTGCTGAACAACCACCAAGCTAGCAAATGGAAAACAGTTTTGACTACAATCTGTGCAGTTTCCATCTAAAATCACGAGATATTGGATCCACTTGAAATTGTCATTTACAACTAAAAATTATGAAGCAACAGTTTTGAACTTCTTAAGAAGATTGTCGGCGGCCACCTGGGCAGCTGCTTACCCTGCTTAGCGCCCGACCCACCTATGCAGCCTCTATATGCCAGCCAGTCTCCTAGCAGGTATCGAAGTGCTAGGCCTAGGCAGCCAACAGGGTTTAGTGCTAGATTATATTTTTCCAGTGAATTAGAGTGGAGGCACGTTAGGCACCAAACGTATAGCTCCTCCTTATTGGTGCTAAAAAATTGGCAAGCGACAAGCTCCAGAAAATCTAGATAATCCTTATATTCTTAGCTTTGTATTTATTGTTTTGTCATTGGCTAGGTTACTTGTTGCAGAAACTCACTCAGATTTCTTGTTATGTTTTTCAAATAATCAATCTCAATCACTCTATATTTGCAGAAAAAATTGGTAAGTACCGTTCAACATGTGATGCCAAATCACAATACAACAATAATAATAATTAAGTCTTAATCTCAAACTAAATAGGATCGATTATATAAAAAAATTTCTTTATTTCACTGGATAGGACCATACTTTTTATAAGCTATAAAATATCAAGTCCTTTCTCACCTCTTCTTTTTATGTGATTTTTGGTTAATCTTTGGCAATTTTTTTTTACAGATATCAAATTACTCGTTCATGCCATTAAATTTTTTTAGTTTATATTATACATGTTTCAATCATTTAAATCGTTATTCTCTTAATTTATTTTCAATTGGTATTATCGCTACTTTTTTTTTCACTAATATCATTATTTTTTATTTTATCTATTCTCCAATTTGTGTACCAATCTCAAGCATACGATGCTAAGCTAAAAATAGGCCTAAAAAAAATATCAAAGTTTCACCTACTTAACTTTGTTGTCTTTAATATTTTCTACTTTATTTTCAACTTTCTAGTAATTATAAATATTAATTACCAACGCATACAATTCTTCTAGGCAATGGCTTCATTAATGTTGATCACTTTATCATATCCTCTTATGTTATTACGTGGATTAATAGCAAAACATAATGTTGCAGATGACATCATGTGCATGTATAAGCTAAAGCCAGTGTCAATATATTATATTTACATAGGAAAATATTATCACCTGAGTTGCCCCTCTAGTAACTGGCGTGAATTTCCCCTCGAGAACTTTTAAGAGCTATGCACATTAATAGCAACCTTTAGCATGCCGCCAAATAGATAGATTAAGAAACAATTGTTAGGAGATGGAATTTAAGGATAGACCTGATTGCGCAAATGAGAAACCTCTGCTAACAATAATTCACGTTCTCCTTGTTGGTAGAAGTTCTGAAACCTGAATTGGAATCAGAATAATTAAGCAAAGGTTCGCTAGCTCAAATAAAAGTAAAACCAATTCAAAACAAAGAAAGAGCATCATTCCAGGAGTCTGATCCTGTAAGAAAAACATAGATAACTTTCTTAATAAAATTGTGTGAAGGGTTACATTCTAAGCTGCTCGACCAGTCTCATATTTTCCAAGGCAAATTGAGTCAAATCGGGGTTACTATCTAATCTTTCTCGTAGTAGCTGAATCTCTTTGGATAGTGCAACATTTTCCTCCATGAGATAACCGTCAGAAGCCACTAGGTCATCTGCAAGCAGTTCCAATCTTCTAAGTTTTTCATCACGGAGTCTCAGTGTCATTTTAGTCCGCTGAGCATCATCTTCCCTCTGATGCACCTATTAAAGAGGTAGCAGCTGGAAATCAATAACAAAGATATTGTTATCTCTGTGAAAGTAGAAGTCTATTGCGACGGTGATAGTGGTGGCGGCGGCAGTGGACAAGGCTTATAAATGTGTCATTTATCATCTAGAATATAACTTAAACATGTCAATGGACAAACTTTTCCACCAAATGAACAGCACGCATTATGAGAAATCACAGATACCAAACGACTCATGTGCTTATTTTCAGCTTCCAGCCTCCTGACTTCAGCATCTATCATTTTCTCCCTCCGGAGGGCGCCAGTTAAAGCAGTTTCTAGTTCTTTGACCTGATCCATGATTGACTTGAAGTCAGTGATCAATGTAAACTATCTTCAGATAGCATCGGAAGTTTATGTAAAGGATGGTCCGATACCTTCTGGCTTAGATGACCTTGATCACTGGAAGAACTAGGGTTGCCTCCCTCTAAAGGATTTAAATCTTCACAAAGATCACTTGAATCGGCCCACTCAAGACTGGGGGAGGGATAATAAAGAGATCTTGGAACACTCTGATGCCTCATGAGAAAGTTCAGCTGATCCTGTTCATACAGGCACCCCACATGCTTGGCTTCAACGAAGCACATCTAAAAGAGAACTACTTCGGTATAGAGATTTTTACCTTTAATGTTTGTATCTGCCGTTGCAATGCCATCACATCCCCTGAAGCATCTTCATTTACTTTTGCCTAGTCACAGGAGGAGAAAGAATCATCAACCCCAGCGAGGAAAAAAAAATTCTCATTACTTTTCTTTTCTGGGCAAATTATATGCATTAGGGAACATGACAAGTAATTACATTGTTTTGAATTAGTTTGGCACGTTGAGCGAATTTCAGTGTGCTTAATGTCTCGCTTGAAGAACTGCATCAAAACAATAATAAATCAGATATACTGTCCATTATGTGTGGATTGTTGGATAAACAAAGTTGAAAAACTGAAGCATAGAATAGCCACCAGATAGATGGGCTGACATTTGCTATAATTGTTGTTTTAGAATTTCCCCCTAGAGAATCCTGCAGTTAGGACAACGATGATATAAGCTGTGATTTGTACCCATACTATCCAACAGAGGCAACAGACAGGAGAATTCATTTGTCTAATTTGAAGTTATCACCTGGAGGAGAAATGTGAGCCTCGAATCTCTGTAAGGCACATGACGGCTTTTACCATTTGCAATATCCACAAGCGTCATGATAACTAGACTGAAATCACGAAACATATTTAATATGAGCACATGTTTCAGCGCACATTGGAGATAATACCCTTATACCACTTAATATAAATATGAATTGATAATATTGATTATAGAAAATCAAATTGTGAGTTCCTTTGACAGATTACCAGTCTTAAACATATAAAATAACATGAAAAAGAGAAGTTGAGTGAAGATACTAAAGGATGATAATGAAAAAGGAACTAGGAAGTGGCAAAATAAATCTTTAATCAACTATTTCATGATATTTACCCAAGAGTTGATAAAGATCTGTTAATATTTGCTGCCTCTTTTAAACGCTCTCCTTCTGCACCAGAGCTTTTCTGCCTAGATCCAAGTAAGCAATCCAAATTACTAATATAAATGTGTAATCAAAAAGGAGTTTGACTCAGGATATCAGTCTCACCTCTCTGAACCAGCAAGGTCCACCAAGTTCAACCTTCCAAAACGAAGGTGTGTCATGGAATCTTTCTCCCGTTGGCTCTCAATGACACAGGTAAAGACACTGTGTGACCGACTGCTTTCACTGTTCATGTGGGTTGCTGCCATTTTTCGGTTTGCAGCACCCTGTAGACAATATTGTAGTACGTAAAAGTACCCAGAATAGCATTTGTCGTCATCCCATAAGATGGATCAGGCATTCTAAAGGGATAACAAGTATAATGGCATAATTTGTTACCTGTAATAAAGCTCAAGTACATCCTTCACTGATGATACTTCAAATTCCTTTAGGTTTTCAACATACACACCCTTCTTCAAGTCTTCCCTTAGCTACAATAAGGAATCTTATTATCATCTGCTGTCTATAAATGAATACTGATGATAAAGGCATTTAAAATTTCAGTAAAATACCTGCAGATTAGTTGAAGAAGGCTCCAGGAGATCTGTTATTTGCTCATTATAGATCTCAAGGAAAGAACACTTACAGCTGTACTTGAGCTGCTCATCACTTCGACTATCCTCTTCCTGTTTTCAGACAAAGATTCAATAAGAGGACTATCCTCAAGTTGAGGGGCATTATTATTTCAAGTACCTCACCTCCCTTATCCTTGCAAATAAATATTCAAAAATACGAGGTGTCATTCCACGATCTTCACAGAGGATGTTATCCATCTCCCGCATCTCTCCCATCATGGTATATGTCTTTCCACTACCCGTCTGCAAAATAAAACCAAAAGCTCTATTATCAGTCTGTAGTCAGCTCAGCTTACCCCAATATCTTTAGCAAACCTATTTAGAAAACCTACCTGACCATACGCAAACATGCAACTATTATAGCCAGACATGCAATTTTCCACCATTGGCATACCAACAACTTTGAAAAGTTTCTCCTGTTAAAAAAAGTTGAAAGACAATCAAGATATTCCAGTCCCACAAGGTAAATAGTAAGATTATAAATGTTCTCCAAAGTTGCAAACCTGTGATATAGCCTCACATGCAACATGATCGAAAGTAAACCTTGTTTCAGGATGACCGATCCATACTAATGTCTGGGAACTCTCCTGGACCAAGCATCTCTTGTGACCTTGCGAGGCACTCTCTGCTCCACTTACCGGCCTGATTCGTATCAGAACCTACATCAATCATCTTTGGCATCATATTCTTGCATCGGTGAGTTGTTACTTGTTTGTTATAAAATGGGAGTACAGACAGAATCAGAAGTAGTGATCAATTGAAAATAAATCATGAAAAGCTTCAGCAAGAACACCGCAAGTAATTGATCAATCAGAAAGAATTATGGATCTCAATAAGCAAGCCTGACTAAATTTAGCAATTTAACAAACAAAATCTGTACAAAACAACCAAAGGCTTCAAAAATATAGCATGACGTAAAAGACTAACTGTGCAAAAGTAGCCAAATTATTACATTAAACACATGGAAATGCATAAAAATTCCCTCTTTTCACCGTAAATATGAAAATGAGTATCAAAACATATCTTCTGGAGTAGCAGAGAAGTGTTTGACCTGCACATTGTGATCCTTCCAAAAGGACGGATCTTCATTGAGCTCAAAATACGGAACATCAACTGGCACCAAAGATTTCGCATCGTGCATTCCCTTTGAAACCCTAGACGAGCAACCCCTCTCTCTCCCCGCCAACTGATGACCAGAATTATTAGCTCCCGAGCTTCCAATTCCATTGAAAACCTTAGACAGGCCCCTCGCTGGGGTGCTCGGAGCCGATTTTGGAGTCGCGCCGAACCCCTTGACAGGAAAATCGGCGAGACGCGGCTCACTTGGTGGCCCTTCCCTGGGGTTCTGGGACGAATCTTGGATGGAGATCAAAGGGGATCGGGGAGGGTGAAAGGGAACCGGATCCGCGGGGTTTCCGTGCTCATTCTCGTTCCCTTCGGCCAGCCTCGTTCTGAAGCTGCTTCGCCTGGAGGAGAAGGACATGGAGACGAGGGAGGAGCTCGTGATCGAGAGGAAGAGAAAGGGAACTGAATAAACCTTATAAAAAGTGAGGGTTTGGGGAGACGGAAGGATTTGGTCCGAGGTGGAAGTCCGCCATGGATCAAAGAGGGAGCGGCTGGAATTCCTGGTTCTACGGTCAGTGGAGAACGGATTCTTCTGACGCGAGAGAGATTCCGCTCGATTTCAAATTTGAAGCGAGTCGAGGGCAGCGCCGGTACGCTCATTTCCATTTATGTACGCATCTCACGTTCTCTTTTGGTGTGTGTGAGAGAGACTAATAAACTACTAGAGTATGTTTATCAACTTGCATCTGCTGAGGGAACAACACGCATTTCTTGAATGATTTGTCTCATCATCATCAAACGGTTAGTATTGTAGTAGCGGACTTTGGCCCGACACAGCTGTTTATCATCAGTTACTTGAAGCAGTTGTTTCCTAAAAACTATCTCAAGTAATGCCTTTAATAATAGGTAGGGTTTAAAAAAATTGAGTATTCATTAATTTGATACCTATATCTTCTTGATCATAATCAAACCATGAGTTATAAAATGATATTTCATAATTTTTCTGCTAAAGCTATAAATATATAATATATATGAACCAAAATAGAGGAATAAAGTAAAGAAAAAAATATATATATTGGTACGAGCTCAGAGTTCACGAGAATTGAGAAGGATAGTTCGGACACTTAAAAAGTAGAGTCACCTATGGTCGGAGTCGTGTTCTTGCATGTTTGTATTATGATAATAGAGCCTAGAGCTCTACACGTGTGATACATAATGCCAAAATGATCGAATAAGGTTAAAAAGGAAAAAGAAGGGAAAGGTGGAGTTGCGTAAGCCCGAAGTCCACAAGGTTAGAGAAGGATAGTTCAAGAATTTATTATAAGTTGATATTTTCAGGGCAAAGTTTTATCACGAAGACGGCCATTATAACAATAGATTGTACTTCTACACTCTCTTTATCGCGAGTATTAAAACCCTAATTCTATCCTGTATGATGGAGAGAGTAGGGCGTTCGGCAGTCGGCATGGGCAATCTACGGACCAGTCTTGGCAATCAAGTAAGTTGGTTTATTTTTCTTTATATTCTAGTTTTATGGTCTCCAATCTTGATTCTTATTCTTCACCGGCTTCAAGACATTTCGATTGCGGTTCAAGATCCCTTGAAATCTTAGTCTTTTATGACTTATTTTTTTTGTGAAAACGCTAATTTTTCTCGTCTGCTGGGCTTAAATTAGTTTAGATTTTTTTATGAATCGTAAGATATCCAAGATTCATTTATTTTTAGAAAGTTAATTTTTGTTTACCTAGATAATGGATCGCAACTCAAACTCAAAGAATTGATGTTTATTTCCATATTTGATTCGCTATGAGAGTTTAGTTTCGGATTTGCACATCTAAATTATAATCAAAGATCGGTAGTATTATAGATCTCACATGTTCCGATTGCAGTTCTTTGTTTCAATGGTAGATAAGGAATGTTGTAATGATCCAACAAACCATATGAACTGCATCGATCTGTCATCTTTGGAAAAGAAGGGAGGTTAATCAGATCCCAAAAGACTCCCATTGTCATCTTTGGAAAAGAAGGGAGGTTAATCAGATCTCAAAAGACTCCCATCACCATTAATAGCGATCTGTTACAATCAAATCAGTTGTCTAAAATCATCAATTAACTAGCAAGATGAAACTATTGACTCAAAAAATAAAGCCCAATATTTGAATCACACCAACTTATTGGGTTGCTACTATTTTACATCAAAGAAAATGGCGTCTGCATACCTCTGCTATATTTTTAACTCTTTTATAGTCATGCAATTGAATGATTGAACTTTGATTTTGCAGTTTGATCCAACATTGTTGCTTATGGCTATCTCAATTAATATAGTTCCTCAACCAAAAGAAAATGGATAGGGTTCATATGTTTGAACAGGAGAGGCCTAAGAAATTGTCACTCTCTATTTGTATATCACGCAATATCAGGTGATTGGATATTTGGATAGGACTCAGATATACATGTCCTGCACTATTCAATCACCTTCCACCGTGTGATGCACAAATGGTGGGGGATTAAACTAGATCCTCCATCAATGAGACTGGATCTAGACTCCAATGGGTATGTTGTTATTCTGGACTCCCTTTGACTCCCTTTGTTACTTCATTCAAGTTGCAATGATGTTTTCCCCTCTGCTCCTATTTTGAATCTCTCAAAATTTAAGTTTGTGTGGCATTACTTCTGCACTAGGCTGTGTTTTATCACATAATCATCCTATTCCCAGGCTAAATTTTTGACTGCTAGACCTCTTGTAGCTTTCATTTCTGATTGTTGGTTTACAGCATTCAGTTTAGATATGCAGTAAGTTGAATTTGTTTCTTGTAGTTATTGGCATGTATAAATGATGCATGATAGAGGCAACCAATTATTTTGGTTTTAATTCTTGGATGGAGCATCTTTTCAAATCTATATTTGGATAATTACAGTGCAGATTGATCTCTCTCCATTACTTCTGATGGTTATACATGGAGAGCAAGGGATATAATGGTTGGAAAACCAGTGTTATGGAAAACAAACGCAAAGCCACAACATTAAAATAAAGTGTTGGGCTTCTTCAATATATTATTTCTATTTTTGGGGAAAAACCTCCTCTACACTTCCCCGGTTTATTACTTTATCATCCTTTTAGCTTCTGTCTGATTCATGTTTAAAGTTCTTTTTCTAGATATTGAAATGTAGAATTTGAATAATTAGTGGCCATCCATGGTGATATCTCCACAAGTTTTAAATATAATTATTTGACCATGGAATGACGCCATTTTTATTCCTGCGTACTGATTTGAAAGCTCTAGTTAAAGCATCCAGAATACTTCATGACATGCACTGTATAAGTATTATTATTGAAGGCATTGAGTCTTTATTTTGATGGATATGCAAGATCAACCTGCTGTATCATCTGTTTTGATGTGCTGTGAGTATTGGAAGAAGGCTATGGGATGTTTCATGAGATGGGAAGTTCAAAAACGAACATATATTCTGGCCTCTTTGTTCTTCCTTGCAATGTGGGTGACATGTGACATATGGTGTTGGAAGACAGACATCAACTTGTCCAGAAAAATTATGGATGGCATTTGCAGTGCTCTTCCTCTCCTTCTGCATCTTAACTCATTTTGTTCTATCCTCCCTAGGAGGAATTTTAATGTTAAACTTGCACTAACATGATTTCTTTCTATGTTTTCAGCTCATGGGAAATTGGTGGACCACTACATTTAGACAGGATATGCTTCATGCCCAATTATTCTGCATCAACTTTGTCATTTTTTTCTCTGCTGCACTACTGACACCTTATGCAATGAGTGATGGCCTGCGCCAATCTCATCCACACATGTTTGGTCTCTACATATTTGCGGAGGTCCTTGCTTTGCTTTTCTCGGTGTCTGCTCTCATAATATTTGTCACCCTCCCATGCCTCGCTGCTACTCGTTTTCCATACGTTGTAGCTCTGCTTTCTCTGTTAGCTCTGGGATCATACTCTGTCCTCCTGTTCTCCTACGGATGGTTTCTCTTCTCAGCACACCTTGGCTTGCCCCTGCTGGCTTACGTTGGAGGCACTGCTGGCTCTGTTTTGCTGCTTTCTTTCTGTTTCCAGCTCCCCGTACGTGGTTTCATCTACTGGCTCAACAGAGAGCGCTCCGGTATGGACCCGACGGCGCTGGAGGTGTTGATATCTAAGCCGGCGAGCATGGGCTCCGTCGTCACTGTAGTCATGTACTGCCTGAGCCTTGGGCTGCAGTCCATTGGTAGCTTTGCAGGCCTCCGCAGTATGATGTCTCCGCATGTCATCATCATCCTCACCATCATATGGCTGCAGTGCGGAGTCCCCAGTCTGACTTACCCGCCACAATTCGAGACCGTTGTTGCACCAACTCAGATGTCGGAGCCGTAGTAGAGTTCTAGCTTGCTGCGCGTGATGCCTATGAAGAATAATTTATATTAGAGTTCTTATGTTATGTATCTGTGCACTTGTATTAAGATGTTGCAAACCTATGCTTTCTGTTGCGCTTACTGTTGCACTCTGTTTAAATTTCAATGTGGCATGCATGTTCCTTTAACTATGTTGATCGATCTAGGTCGCTGTTTTAAATGGTGTGTTGCTTATAATTATAAGCACAGAATGGTCTCGTGATGATGTTGTGTGATATAACTGTTTTTGGAACAGCAGATGTGATAATGCTTTGATATGCTCCATGTTTTTTTTTTTTTTTTTGGTTTTCTCAACATGCAAGTCCAAACTCAATTATAGGGTGAGGGAAGAAGTGAAGTATTTTTGGCTCCCAAGAAAACAATTAATACACTATTATGATTGTTTAGTCGAATATCTCCTTCTGGTCTTTATATTAAGAGATACAACGAAATAGAAAATGTAAATCTGACCGAGAGATCATAGATATGCCCATGCTTTTTTTTTTTTTTTGTCATTTAGTTAAAACACATGATGAAAGGTAGTTAAAAATTTAAGTGTGCTCTTCGTGAGGCTCCATGTCGTGTGGTTTGTCCTTTTTAACAGTGCTCAAACAGCTCCCATTTAAAATCTAAGAAAACTGCTTGTTTAACTCGATTGTTACATTGAATTGAAGCGAAGATGCAGGATAGCTCAGATGGGCCTTTCATACATATGGTTGAGAAGTTGATCCAGCTCTTTTTAAAAGAGGAGGTGTTAACGTTGATCGCTGCCCACCAAACTGGATGAAGCCAAGGTGTCCCAGTAGCGGCAGAGGGATTGATGACGCCAAGACACCCTCCTCGAACTTCGGGGGTGATGAACGTCTCCCTCCTCGAAGTCCTGCAAGAAAAGTCTCCTGAGACCGGTGGCACCAGTGGGGACCCTCCGACGATCAAGTCAGCTGCTTGGGCTCAGACAAAGAACCGCTCCAGCGAAGAGAAGCTGAGGCGGTTAGGATTTTTGCTGGGAGGAAGAAAGCTCAGAAAAACCAGAGTTCAGATCCCACTTACAGCGTGAGTATGTGTCTTTTTTACCCGCCCGAATACCCTAACTTGCGGCTTCGAAAGATCTCCATCGTACCGTTGCCGCGCGTGATACCACATGTATCCGGTAGCTGTGTAGGTGTTCTGTGTACGTCGCCTGTTGATATGACTGGGCTCCATTGTTAGGGGTAGCGAGTCGTACGCTGTAGCGAGGCATGGTGATGCACAGGGACATGCAACGCGCTAAACACCGTTATGAGGCATGGCCCTCCGTAACGGGGCACAATCACGGAAGTACCGAATGGTACGCTGCGGCAAGGCATGGTCATGCACAGGGGCATGCAATGCGCCAAACATCATTATGAGGCATGGCCCTCCATAATGGGGCACAATCACGGAAGTACCGAATGGTACGCCATGGCGAGGCATGGCCATGCACTGAAAATCATGTGTAAGCAACGTGCAACCTGATAGTTGCTGTTTTCCTTGGCAGTTGAGTCGCATGTTAATCACCGATGACCCCAACCCCCGACCCCGAGGGGGTACCGGGGGTGGGGAATGACTGTGCACCCCGAGACCGATGGGGGCCTCGGGGTTAAGAGATGATGACCCCACCCCCCGACCCCGAGGGGGTGCCGGGGGTGGGGGAATGACAGTGCACCCCGAGACCGGTGGGGGCCTCGGGGTTAAGAGATAATGACCCCACCCTCCGACCCCGAGGGGGTGCCGGGGGTGGGGGAATGACAGTGCACCCCGAGACCGGTGGGGGCCTCGAGGTTAAGAGATAATGACCCCACCCCCTGATCCCGAGGGGGTGCCGGGGATGGGGGAATGACAGTGCATCCCGAGACCAGTGGGGGCCTCGGGGTTAAGAGATGATGACCCCACCCCCTGACCCCGAGGGGGTGCCGGGGGTGGGGGAATGACAGTGCACCCCGAGACCGGTGGGGGCCTCGGGGTTAAGAGATGATGACCCCACCCCCCGACCCCGAGGGGGTGCCAGGGGTGGGGAATGACAGTGCACCCCGAGACCGGTGGGGGCCTCGGGGTTAAGAGATAATGACCCCACCCCCCGACCCCGAGGGGGTGGGGGAATACAGTGCACCCCGAGACCGATGGGGGCCTCGGGGTTAAGAGATAATGACCCCACCCCCCGACCCCGAGGGGGTGGGGGAATGACAGTGCACCCCGAGACTGATGGGGGCCTCGAGGTTAAGATAATGACCCCACCCCCCGACCCCGAGGGGATGCCGGGGGTGGGGGAATGACAGTGCACCCCGAGACCGGTGGGGGCCTCGGGTTAAGAGATAATGACCCCACCCCCGACCCCGAGGGGGTGCCGGGGGTGGGGGAATGACAGTGCACCCCGAGACCGGTGGGGGCCTCGGGGTTAAGAGATAATGACCCCACCCCCCGACCCCGAGGGGGTGCCGGGGGTAGGGGAATGACAGTGCACCCCGAGACCGGTGGGGGTCTCGGGGTTAAGAGATAATGACCCCACCCCCCGACCCCGAGGGGGTGCCAGGGGTGGGGAATGACAGTAGCTGCCGTTACCTTTTCTGACGATGCTGGGATCAGTCATATCAGATGCCCCCTCGCCCCTGGGGCGAAGCGGGTCCCACCGCTGAGGCTCAAGGGGCGTTCTCCACGTGGCTGATCCCATCCTCGACTTTTATGCGGACGGTGCGGGGAATGTAAGGAGGCGGCCCTCCGTACACCGTGCCAGCCATGATCACCCTCGAGAATGAGGACGGGCTCTTCGGAGTCCACGCGAAAAGGCGTATCATCATTTCCTCTCATTACGGCGACGTCAGTGAGGTCCCATCACTGGCCGGGGGCATGCCGCACCACGCGCTGGGGCGTTCCTCGAGGCGAACCGGCGTATGGCAAGGAGCCGCGTGGCTAACGAGACATGGCGGGATATTTTGAAAACTCAATAAAGTTAGGTGAGGGGGGCGGACTGATGCCACACCGCCTTTGCCATCGTCTTCTTTCTTGCTTGCTCTCCAGTTTCTCCTGCGACCTGCGAGCCCACACCCGGTTTTCTTTGCCCTCCCAGGTTAGCTTCTCCTGTCTTATTCATGAGTTCCCCCTCCTGGACCTCGGAGGACGGTTCTGAGGACCGTCCTCCCTCTGTGAGGCACCATATCTCTCCCACTCCTTCTCCCCCACCTGAGTGGTCCTCTGATTCGGAGGACCACATCCCTTTGGCCCGGCGACGGGCCACTGGTGGAGCCCCATCGAGGGGCCACCGGCTGAGGGCCGGGACCTCCTCGAGGGCGGAGGAGTCCCAGAGGGGACGGCCTCCTCAATGACGCGGTTGGACCTGGAAAGGATCCGGGCCCGCTACAGAATCCCCCGGGAGATTGAATTATTCCCGCCAACACCTGACGACCGGGTCATCTCCTCCCGACCCGGTCGGGTAGCTCTCTACGAGATCTGCCTACAGGCATGTCTTCGTTCCCCTTTTCACCCTTTCTTTGTCAACCTCCTCGACCTTTACTCCTTGACTCCCTCTCAGCTAGTCCCGAATTCTGTCGTGTGATTAGTGCCTTCATCATTCTCTGTCACCGTCTAGGTATCACCCCTAGGATTAGCTTATTTCGTAACTTCTATTCCCTCCGAGCCCAAAAGGGTGGTGGCTGTTCCAGCCCCGACCCAATAGGGTTCTGAAGCTTCTTCTACCTTCATCAATCAAGGGGTGAAAACCCCGCTTCTTCTTCGCCAACGTCGACCAAGTCCGCCCCCGGTGGGGAGACCCCGACCTCCGAGGGAACGCCGTGGCTGTTCATCCTGGAGATCGGGAGGCAATGGGGTTATTGCTGACCGCCGAAATTCCCCGGTACACCTTGCTGCTATCGGAGGACAACTTGGAGTCGGCAGGCCTCGTCTCCCATCGGGGTAAGTCTTCTCCACACTTAGCCAGAAATTCTGCCCCCTTCTTTTCTTCTTTTCTCTCTTTCTCTTTTTTTTTCTTTTTTTTTTTTTTTTTTTTACTGTTCTGAAAACCTGACTTGTGCCATGCAGCAATGAAAATTCCGATCGCGAAATTGATAAGGGCCGCCAAGAAAAGGGGCCGAGAAGGGCCGTCTAGGAGCCAGCAGGCCCCGGCCCCGAAACGCCTGGTGGTCCGGGCCTCGCTCCCGACACCAGTCTCCCCACCCCCAGCTCCGCCACACATCCCAGCCATACCGGAGGTCGACCTTACGGCCGACACTCCACCGGAGGTGGGAGCGACAGCGGGAGCCACCGCCGAAGAGCCAGTAGCGGGGGCGCACGTGCCAACCGAAGAGCTCCCGGTCCCAGGGGGAGCGATCCCACCAGACGCTGCCAGGGACTGGGGCGAGGGACCATCCGGCCCCGCGAGCCCACCCCCTGAGGGAGGCGAGGGCGCACCCAGTCCGCCCCGAAACTCCCTGGACGACGGCATTGGGCCGAGCGGGTCCTGGGTCCAGTCTTTGATCTTAGGATCATCGAGGATCTCAGTCATCAGGGGGCGGGTGCATTCTTCCGGGACTCTTACGCCGCCGTGGTCAAGGTAAGCAATCTTTTTGTTCATTTATATATATATATATATATATATATATTTCGCTGACCTTGGATTATGCGTGCAGATTGCGCACTCCCTAAGGGCTGCCAGGGAGGTAATCCAAGGGGGAAAGAACGTTCTGCGGGAGACGCAGAAGGAGATCGAGGAGGCCCAGTGCCGCGCGGAAGAGGCAGAGAGGGCGCTGGAGGCGGTCAAGACACCTGCGCGAGCGAGGTGAAGGCCGCCATGAGCCGGGCGGAAATGGAGGCCGACCGTGCGCGCGCAGCGCTTTCTCAGATGACGGAGGCTGAGAGCGCGGTCATGGCCAGAGATATGCATATCTCTGAGTTGACCTCAGCTCTCCAGGAGGCCGAGGACGGGCGGGCGCAGCGGCGGAAGAAGCAAGAGTGGCAAGGGAGGAGACCTGCCGGTGCGAGGAGGAGTTGAGCCGCGTTCGAGAGGAGATAAGCCGCGCTTGAGAGGCTGAAAGGATTGCGGCGGAGGCCCTCGCTGCGGAGAAAGCTCGGGCCGCCGGGCTCGTCGAGGAATACAAGGCGTCTGAGCGTTTCGCGGACGACCTGGCCGAAGCTTCGGCCGCTGTATTCCTTGACGGGTTCTAGCACGCCAAGGAGAAGGTGGCTAGGGATTTGAATTTCCCCCGGGCCCTGGAGGTCGAATTGGAACAGTTGTCAGACCAGGCCCCTTCCGACGACGAGCCCGCGCCGGCAGAGCCATGAGTTCGCGCCCATGATTTTGCTTTTTCTTTTCTTGCTTTTGTAAGCCCGACTACGTCAGAGTTTTGTAGTCCTCAGTTAATGAAAATACTCTTCACAATGATCTCCAAATTGTTGTTGACTTCATCAATTGATATGTGGCCCCACGACTCTATCCATTCTAATAATTTCGGGGGACGCCTCCCCACTCGTGCCACCCCGCCTTAGTCGCTTGAACCCTAGAGTTAGAGCTAGGTATAGTTAAATTTTAGGAGTAGGGACGTCGCCGATCGGAGATTAGGCTGGTAGGCCCCCTCGGGGCCATAGGCGCAGCGCCTTGTCAAGTATTGGACCTGGTGCTGGTCTGGCGCGCAGCTTGATGCCTGCGGGACTTAGCTCTCATTTGACCGGCGGGGTGTCGGGTCTTGACTGTGAAGGATCGTTGGTGCACCGCTCCGCCGGTGGTTAGCTGGGCTTTGTGCCAGTGGGCTAGTGCAGGGCTTGAGTGCCGAGTGAGAGCCAGTGGGCCAGTGGCTGGCTAGTGCAGGGCTTTGAGTGCCGACGGGGCGCCGGGCTTTTGTTGTTGAGAGCCAGTGGCACACTGCTCTGCCAGTGGTACACTGGGCTTTGTGCCTGGCTAGTGCAGGGCTTTGAGTGCCGACGGGCGCCGGGCTTTTGTTGTTGAGAGCCAGTGGCACACTTCTCTGCCAGTGGTACACTGGGCTTCGTGCCTGGCTAGTGCAGGGCTTTGAGTGCCGACGGGGCACCGGGCTTTTGTTGTTGAGAGCCAGTGGCACACTGCTCTGCCAGTGGTACACTGGGCTTTGTGCCTGGCTAGTGCAGGGCTTTGAGTGCCGATGGGGCGCCGGGCTTTTATTGTTGAGAGCCAGTGGCACACTGCTATGCCAGTGGTACACTGGGCTTTGTGCCTGGCTAGTGCAGGGCTTTGAGTGCCGACGGGGCCGGGCTTTTGTTGTTGAGAGCCAGTGGCACACTGCTCTGCCAGTGGTACACTGGGCTTTATGCCTGGCTAGTGCAGGGCTTTGAGTGCCGACGGGGCGCCGGATTTTGTTGTTGAGAGCCAGTGGCACACTGCTCTGCCAGTGGTACACTGGGCTTTGTGCCTGGCTAGTGCAGGGCCTTGAGTGCCGACGGGGCGCCGGGCTTTTGTTGTTGAGAGCCAGTGGCACACTGCTCTGCCAGTGGTACACTGGGCTTTGTGTGAAGATTTAGATAGCTAAATTGAATCTTGTTAGCATTGGATAAGGGGTGAAAACCCAAGCAAACACAGGGATGATACTTAACATGAAAAGAGGGATACATTACTGATAATACCGGCGGAGGTTATCCGCATTCCACGTCCTAGGGAGTGGCGTCCCATCGAGTTCTTCAATTTTGTAAGCCCCATGGCGTAGCATCTCGGTGATCCGGTAAGGTCCCTCCCAGTTAGGGGCTAGCTTGCCTCCCTCAGTTGGCTTTGAGACCTCAGCCCGTCGGAGGACTAGATCTCCTGGTAGGAACGTCCGGGGGCGCACACGTGCGTTGTAGTACTTCGCGGCCCGTTGCCGATAGGCTGCCATTCGAAGCCGCGCCTTGTCCCGCACTTCCTCCACCAGGTCGAGGTTGGCTCGTAGTTGGTCAGGGTTATCTTCTTCACTATAAGCCTCCACCCGGGGCTAGGTGCTCCGATCTCCACAGGATAACAGCTTCAGAGCCAAAGACTAAGCTGAACGGCGTTTCACCAGTGGGGGCTCGAGGTGTCGTATGATAGGCCCATAGCACATTGGGGAGCTCCTCCACCCATCGTCCCTTGCAGCCATCCAGTCGAGACTTTAGTCCTTGGAGGATGATTCGGTTGATCACTTCAGCCGCCCCGTTGGTTTGAGGATGCCCGACGGAAGTGAACCTCTGACAGATACCCAGCTCGGAGCAGAACTCCCGGAAAGGCGCATTGTCAAACTGCCGGCCATTATCAATGACTAGTGTGCGTGGCAGCCCGAACGGCATATGATTGACTTCCAGAAGAAAGATCTCACTTTGCTCTCAGTAATCTTGGCCAGAGCCTCAGCTTCAACCCACTTGGTGAAGTGGTCCACCCACCAAGAGGAACTTCCGCTGCCCGGAAGCCGGGGGAAATGGACCCAATATGTCCATGCCCCACTGGGCAAAGGGCCAAGGCGCCACCAGGGGGGTCAGGTGAGATGTCGGTTGTCGCTGGATATTGGCATGACGTTGGCAGCTATCACACTTCTTGACAAGCTCGGCCGCATCCTCCTTCATTGTCAGCCAAAAGTACCCTTGACGCAGGGCCTTGTAAGCTAGGGCTCTGCCCCCCAGATGACTCCCGCATATGCCTTCGTGGATCTCCCTGAGGATATAATCTGATTCAGTTGGCCCCACACACCTGAGGACCGGGTACGAGAAAGATCTCCGATAAAGCTTTCCGTCCATCATCAAGAATCTCGGGGCCCTCGTTTGAGCAGCTTGGCCTCAGCGGGGTCCTCCGGGAGAGTGCCGTCAGTCAAGTACCGATGTAGGCGTCCATCCAAGAGGGCTCCTGCTCCACCGGCAGCACTTCATCCGCGGCCTCAATGCTTGGGACTTGTAGGTACTCCACGTATGTTCTTCCCAACGTCCCATCGACCGAAGTGGCCAAGCGGGACAGTGCGTCAGCCCTGGCATTCTCCGCCCTGGGATATAGCTGACACGGAAGTAAGAAAAATGAGACGCCTGGGACTGCACCTTGCTCAAGTAGCGGGACATGGTGGGGTCCCTAGCCTCGTACTCCCCAGCGACCTGTCCAGAAATGAGTTGAGAGTCCGTGAAGGCCCTCAAGCACCCGCGCCCAGCTCCTCGGCTAATCTCATCCCCGCCAGCAGGGCTTCGTACTCCGCCTGATTATTGGTCGCCAGGAACTGGAATCTGAGAGCATACTCCACCACGTCTCCCTCCGGGCTCGCGAGAATGAGTCCGGCTCCGCTCCCTTGAGAGTTTGCCGCTCCATCTACATGCAGGATCCAGTCCTCCGCCTCTCCAGATGAGGGAGAGTCCCTAGGTTCCTCCGGTCGCGCCTCCTCCACGCCCCTCTCGGTCCAGGAGCACTCGACTAGAAATCCGCCAACACTTGGGACTTCATGGCTGATCTTGGCCGGATGGACAAGTCGAACTCGCTTAGCTTGATGGCCCATTTAGCCAGTCGGCCGGAGGTGTCAGGGCGAGACAGGATAGCTCGCAGGGGCTGGTCCGTGAGCACCACGATGGGATGGGCTTGAAAGTAAGGCCGAAGGCGCTGAGTAGAGACCACCAAGGCGAAGATAATCTTCTCAGTTTTTGAATACCTGGTCTCAGCATCATGGAGTACCTTGCTGGTATAATAGATTGGCTTCTGGGCTCCGTTGGCATCCATGCGCACAAGCACAGAGCTAACAGCCTCGGGGGAAGCGGCAGATATAAAAAGAGCTCCTCTCCATTTTTAGGCTTGGACAGTAGTGGAGGAGTGGAGAGAAACTGCTTCAACTCTTCAAAGGAGCCCTGACACTCTTTCGTCCACTCGAAGCCATTAATCTTGCGCAGCGCCTTGAAAAAAGGTAGGCACCTCTCCGCCGACCTTGACATGAAACGACTCAAGGCGCCACCCTCCCCGTTAGGCGCTGCACCTCCTTCTTGCTGACCGGAGGCCGCATCTCCAGGATGGCTCTGATCTTGTCGGGGTTGGCCTCGATCCCGCGCTGGGTCACCATGAAACCCAGGAACTTGCCAGCCGCTACTCCGAAGGCGCATTTGTGGGGGTTGAGCTTCATCCGGTACCGGCGCAGATTGTTGAAAGTCTCCTCGAGGTCTGCTACATGGTCTTCTGTGTTGGAGCTCTTGGTCAGCATGTCATCCACATATACCTCCATGTTGCGCCCCAGCTGATCCTCGAAAACCTTGTTCATTAATCTTTGGTAAGTAGCCCCGGCGTTTTTCAGTCCAAAGGGCATCACCCTGTAACAGTAGATCCCCTTCTCCGTGACAAAGGAGGTGCTTCTTCATCTGCTGAGCTCATCTTGATTTAATTATACCCCAAGAACGCATCCATGAAACTGAGCGTCCCATGCCCGGAGGTGGCATCTACCAGCTGGTCGATTCGGGGGAGCGGAAAGCTGTCTTGGGACATGCCTTATTGAGGTCGGTGAAATCCACGCACATTCTCCAGCTTCCACTGGCCTTGCGAACCATCACGACGTTCGCCAACCAGTCGGGTAGCGCACCTCACGAATGTGGCCAGCCGCCAACAGCTTCCGCACCTCCTCGTCAACAGCCTTCTACCGGTCCGAGGCAAAACTCCTTTTCTTCTGCCTGACGGGCCGGCACTCCGGTCGAATGTTGAGCTGATGTGTAATCACCTCCTCCGGGATCCCGGGCATGTCGGACGCTGACCACGCGAAGACGTCGGCGTTGGCCCGCAGAAGGTAAGGAGCCGGTCACGAGCCTCGTGCGGAAGTAAGGCTCCAACTCGAACGTCTGCATGGGGTCCTCCCGAGGGGGAAAGTGAGTAGCCGTTCGGCTGGCTCCCCCCTCCTCTCCAAGTCTCGCGGGTCAAGGGCCTTGGGTGTTGGTGCAGATGGCGGTGCAGGCGCTGCCTCCTGGGGACTGGGGGCCAGGTGATAGCAAAGCGCCGGCAGGCCCTGCTCTCCTCGCATCTCGCCGATCCCTCTGGTGGTTGGGAACCTCACCAGGAGCCGCTTGGTGGATATGACGGCATCCAAGAGGTTGAGCCCGGGCCTCCCAAGAATCGCATTGTACGCCAGGGGCACACGGACTACCAAAAATTTTATAAGGACAGTGCTTTGGCACGGAGCCGTTCCAGCCGTTACGGAAAGAGTAATTTCCCCCTCGACCCTCACATAATCTCCTGTGAATCCCATCAAAGGCGTGACGACAGGTCGAAGTAGATCATGCGACAGATTCATGCGAACAAAGGCATCGTAGTTCAAAACATCTACGGAGCTTCCATTGTCGACTAGGATTCGTTTTACAGGATGTTTAGCAATCGTCATGGATACGACGACGCTATCATTATCTTTATTTACAACCCCCTCCAAGTCCTTTTTGAAAAAAGGAATTACAGCTTCCGCTCCTCCCTCTCCCCTCGGTCTCTTCGACGGGCCTCCTGCCCCCCAGGAAATCATCGCCACTGTCTTCTCCGTCGGGGTGTTATCAATTACCGGCGGTGCGGGCGCTGACGGGCCAGGAGCTCCCGGGTTGTTCCTTTGGACAAACTTCCTCAGATGGCCTTGTTGAATGAGGTCTTCAATGGCTTTCTTCAGCTGCCGGCAGTCGTTGGTGTTGTGGCCATGGTCCCGGTGGTAGCGGCAGTAGAGATTTTTGTTTCGAGGAATCTTTGGGTTGATGGGAGGGGGGCGTTGCAGGTAGGGCTCCCCTTCGATCTCGAGCAGGATCTGAGATATCGGGGCAAGCAGCGGAGTGTAAGGCCCATCTCTTGGTGTAGGAGGTCGAGGACGGTGGTCTAGTCGGCGAGGAGGCTCGGGCCTCCTGGGGCGGGCCTCGGTAGGTTCTGGCTGGGTTGGCTTCCTGGGCATGCTCCCGCCAGCTTCACGCCGGGAAAAGTCAGCTTTGTCTGCCCGGATGTACTTTTGGGCGTGGATCAAAAGTTCGGAGTAGGAACCCGGTGGCTTTTTGTCAAGAGAGTATGCAAAGCGAGAAGGGCGGAGCCCCCGCTTCAGAGCCAAGGTAGCCACCGAGTCTTCCAAGTTGTAGACCTCCAGGGCGGCTTCTTTAAACCGGGCGACATAGTCCCGCAGAGGCTCGCCATTCTTCTGCTGAACGGCAAACAAACTATCCGCCACCCTCGGGATCTTCCGGCAGGCGTCAAAGTGGGCCAGAAAAGCCCTCTCCAACTGGCGGAAGGAGTCGATGCTTCGTGGCGGCAGGCGAGAATACCAGCCCGGGCAGCTTTTTTCAGAGTAGCCGGGAAAGCCACACACATAAGCGAGTCAGTGGCCCCCTGAACTTGCATGAGTACCTTGTAGCTCTCCAAATGGTCCAGGGGGTCCGTAGTCCCATCGTATGGGTCCAGTTGAGGAAGGCGGAACCTGGTAGAGATAGGCTCCTCCATGATGCGGCGGGACAGGGGAGGTCGACTGTCGTAGTCAGTCTCTGGCAGTGGGTGATCTGACGGCTAAGTTCTTCCAGCTTCTGGTTGCACTCCTCGAGTCGACGCTCAGCTCGATGAGGCATCCGGCCATCAAAGGAGCCCTCCCCTGAAGATTCAGAAGAAGAACGGGGGCGGCGATGCCGGCGCGTGCGCTCCGCCTCCTTTCCGTGCCGCCGCTTAGGAGAAACGCTGGCGTGACATGAAGGAGACCGGGGCCTTTTGGATGCTTCGCGGTGATTCGGCTTGGCCGAGGATCGGCGGCGATGATCTGCAGGAACTGGCGATCTCCGGCGGGAGGAATGCTGGCTAGGCTGCATCACCCCAGGGACAGACGGGTTCGGCTCCGGTTGCCGCAAGGCTGCTTGCTGTTGCTTCATGCCTTGAACCATCGCCGCCAACGACTGGACCTACGTGGCCAGGGCAGCGAATCGATCTTCCTGAAGTTGCTGTGGAGCAGACGCAGGGACATCATTTTGCGGAGCAGAAGGCCCTGCCCCCTGGAGATTCGGAGGCTCCGGGAAACAAGATGCGAGAGCCGGGGGGGCCTCCACGGGTGGACCAGCCCCGCAGCGCTGCCCCCCAACGCAGCCGGCTGAAACTCCTTTCGTTCGACTCGTCACCATGGTTTTGAGATCCTGGAGTCAGGAAAAAGGAGAAAGCTACTGGTTCGACGTCTTTCTTGCGCTCCCCCTTCCTGGCGCGTCAGAAAGGTAACGGCAGCTACTGTCATTCCCCCACCCCCGGCACTCCCTCGGGGTCGGGGGTGGGGTCATTATCTCTTAACCCCGAGGCCCCCACCGGTCTCGGGGTGCACTGTCATTCCCCCACCCCGGCACCCCCTCGGGGTCGGGGGGTGGGGGTCATTATCTCTTAACCCCGAGGCCCCCACCGGTCTCGGGGTGCACTGTCATTCCCCCACCCTCGGCACCCCCTCGGGGTCGGGGGTGGGGTCATTATCTCTTAACCCCGAGGCCCTCACCGGTCTCGGGGTGCACTGTCATTTCCCCACCCCCGGCACCCCTCGGGGTCGGGGGGTGGGGTCATTATCTCTTAACCCCGAGGCCCCCACCAGTCTCGGGGTGCACTGTCATTGCCCCACCCCCAGCACCCCCTTGGGGTCGGGGGTGGGGTCATTATCTCTTAACCCCGAGGCCCCCACCGGTCTCGGGGTGTACTGTCATTCCCCCACCCCCGGCACCCCCTCGGGGTCGGGGGGTGGGGTCATTATCTCTTAACCCCGAGGCCTCCACCGGTCTCGGGGTGCACTGTTATTCCCCCACCCCCGGCACCCCCTCGGGGTCGGGGGGTGGGATCATCATCTCTTAACCCGAGGCCCCCATCGGTCTCGGGGTGCACTGTCATTCCCCCACCCCCGGCACCCTCTCGAGGTCGGGGGGTGGGGTCATCATCTTAACCCCGAGGCCCCCATCGGTCTCGGGGTGCACTGTCATTCCCCCACCCCCGGCACCCCCTCGGGGTCGGGGGGTGGGGTCATTATCTCTTAACCCCGAGGCCCCCACCGGTCTCGGGGTGCACTGTCATTCCCCCACCCCCGGCACCCCCTCGAGGTCGGGGGGTGGGGTCATTATCTCTTAACCCCGAGGCCCCCACCGGTCTCGGGGTGCACTGTCATTCCCCCACCCCGGCACCCCCTCGGGGTCGGGGGTGGGGTCATCATCTCTTAACCCCGAGGCCCCCACCGGTCTCGGGGTGCACAGTCATTCCTCACCCCCGGTAACCCCCTCGGGGTCGGGGGGTGGGGTCATCGGTGATTAACATGCGACTCAACTGCCAAGGAAAACAGCAACTATCAGGTTGCACGTTGCTTACACATGATTTTCAGCGCATGACCACGTCTCGCCATGGCGTACCATTCGGTACTTCCGTGATTGTGCCCCATTACGGAGGGCCATGCCTCATAACGATGTTTGGCGCGTTGCATGCCCCTGTGCATGACCATGCCTTGCCGCAGCGTACCATTCGGTACTTCCGTGATTGTGCCCGTTACGGAGGGCCATGCCTCATAACGGTGTTTGGCGCGTTGCATATCCCTGTGCATCACCATGCCTCGCTACAGCGTACGACTCGCTACCCCTAACAATGGAGCCCAGTCATATCAACCGGCGACGTACACAGAACACCTACACAGCTACCGGACACGTGTGGTATCACGTGCGGCAACGATACGATGGAGATCTTCCGAAGCCACAAGTTAGGGTATTCGGGCGGATATAAAAGACATACTCACGCTGTAAGTGGGATCTGAACTCTGGTTTTTCTGAGCTTTCTTCCTTCCAGCAAAAATCCTAACCGCCTCAGCTCCTCTTCGCTGGAGCGGTTCTTTGTCTGAGCCCAAACAACTGACTTGATCGTCGGAGGGTCCCCATCGGTGCCACCGATCTTAAGGAACTTTTCTTGCAGGAGTTCAAGAAAGGAGACATCCGTTACCTCTGATATTTGAGAAGGGTGTCTTGGCGTCGTCAGGGATATCCCGATGCCGGCCGCCAGCGACCGTGGAGAAGGCCGCCGTGCTGGGCAACGATAAGGCCAAGACGGTAGAGGTCGTAGACGCATGTATAAAATATCAATGAAGAAAATCCGCATAGAAAAGTAGCTCGCGGAAATGGGCAGATGTATTCGTATACGGACCGGCGGTTTCACCTGGAAAATTGGAAACAAGCGCACGGAAGGCGCATAAAATTTTACGCGACAAATATCCGCATGGCAAAATACATACGAACATCCGTACTTAAGGTCGATACCGGGAAGCGTCATGGTCGAGGGAAAGTTGCTGAGGTGGGTTGTCTGTGCGGGTGCTGCCGCTTGCGCCCCATCCTGAACTTCCGGCTACCGCCCGATCTCCAGCGGACTCCTCCGCCCTCGCCCGTCCTCCTGCCCGCGATTCGGAGCCCAATCCCAAGTCAATCACAGCATAGCCATATACTTTTAAAATAAATTATAAAAATACGTAAGGCTATTAAACCTTAATATATAATACAGTAATAATAATAATAACAATAGCAAAATCTAAATTTCATGCATTCAAAATATTATCAAAAATTAATATATTAGTATATAAAAGTAGTTAAATGCCATCTGTGAAGCGCATATCAGAGTAGCTACATTAATATCAGATTATATAGAACATAACATCTGAAACATAACAGAGAGGGAAGTAATTGTTGTAGTCAAATTGCGTTTCTCGAACGCCGAGTAACGGAGAGCCTCATCTTCATTCTTCAACGAAGTTTTTGCAAAAAAGTTTTCAAGGATCTGTTTCATCAATGAGGACTTGGAAACAATGAAGAAAGAGCTACTGAAAAAATAGTTAGAGAGTTTGAGTTCAAATCCTTTCTTTTGTTGTGAGTGAAGGTTCTTATACCTGTTCGAAGATCCCTCTTTCTCGCTTTGAAAGGTGATTAATTCTGAGACGTTGTTGTTTAGTAGTGGACAGGTGGCAAGGTTGACAAAGATGAGTCACAACCGATACTGAGCATGTCAGAGGTGTCCCATTCTGCCAGCCACCTGCCAGGCACGGTGCCATATATAGCAGGTGCACCTAGTCACGTCAGGCATGCACTGTAACGGATAGTGGCCACGTATAGTTGCAGATGATTAGTGGGCTACGTGGCAGCTGCAGATGGTTAGTGGGTCATGTGGCAGTATCAGGCGGCTCGAGGTAGAGGGGACCTGGAGTCCGAGGCCGAGGGGACCTGGAATCCAAGGCCGAAGGGGTCTCGGAGGCCGAGGCAGAGGGGACCTAGAGTCCAAGGCCGAGGGGGTCTCAGAGGCCGAGGCCGAGGGAACCTCGGAGTCCGAGGCCGAGGAGAGGGGGCCTGTAGTCCGAGGCCGAGGGGACTTGAAGTTCGAGGCCGAGGGGGTCTCAGAGTTCAAAACTGGGGTTCCATCAGTTACTTCTTCCATCAACCTTAATGCAGCTTGATCAGCCACATCAGTAATGAACTAAGAATTTCAGTAGCAATTTTCATATATCATCATAAATATATCAAGAAAATCAGAATAAATTATATATCAAAGTAAAATTTTAAAGAAAGTAACTTAATATATCTACAAAACGAGCTCTAAAACTATAAAATCAAAGACAATCAAATATCAATATAAATCATATCAAATATCAAAATCATAAAATATCAAAATAATTACATATCTACGTCACAAACATTCACATACTAAAGATACATACCGGTAAACCTCATACCAATAATCCATATTTAACAATCTAATCTGATAATAAATGCACGCATAGGTTAGTTCTTATACTAATGCCCAATGTTTTAAATTCAACCATATCATGTTCACATACTATGACTAATTATATGTCAACTTCTTTGGCTCCTAGCCCTTTTCCAGTACCATCTTTTTAGGCCAATAAGGAGTCACTCTAATACTACTAGAATTAGTATCATGTAACAATAATAAGCATCATATCTACAATCTCAAACCATGCATGGAATTTGGCTAAGTCACTCGCATCATCACCATATACATTAGCATACTGAAATGCATACTAACAAACTAGTAGTCAATGTCTAATAATCTAATCTAACGATATACATATATATAGATTGGTTCACATACTAGTGCCCACTATTTTAAACTTAGCTATATCGTATCCACATAGCCTCTTGAGCCCTTAACCCTTCCTCAGTGCCATCGGTTTAGGTCAGTAAAGAATCACTCCAATGCTACTAGAACTAGTGCCATGTATCAACAGTAAACATATCTAATGTCTCAAACCTAGCCATATTATATCAACAGACCATGACTGATTCTATATCAACCTCTCTAGCATGCTATTCTTTTCCAATGCCACCACTGTTACATTCAATGACTAATCCATATGCCCACATAATAACAACTCATATTTATACCAAGCTATATATTCATACTATAATCACAATAACACTACTGTTGACTCAAGTATTGATTTTGATGATTAATAAAAGACATGAGTATATTTACTATGTTTCTAATAGATTTAACAAGTATTACAGGGATTAAAAATGTTTGATCAATCAAAAGGAATAAAGAAACAAGTTTTGAATCAAAATGTCAAAAGAATTTTTCAAAGTTCAGAGCTTGGAGTTGACACCCAAATGGTCAGGAGCCGACCCCAAGGCGTATCAGAAGTTTTCTAAAATTTTGGCACGGTCTGGAGTCGACACCCAGAGTTTCAGAGCCGACTCCAACCTAAGATACAGAGAAGCGTATTCTATTTCAGTTTTTGGAGCCGACACCCAGTATTCGGGAGCCGACACCTGAGAGTTCGGGAGCCGACACCTGATTTTCTGGAGCCGACTCTAACCTGAGAACAGAGAGCGTATTTTTATGAGCATTTCTGGAGCCGACACCTTCAGATTGCGGAGCCGACCTCCGAAAGCGGCAAGCCGACACTTAACTTTCTCGGAGCCGACTCCTTAACAACTTTTTATTTTCTATTTTTGGATACCCGATTTGGAGCCGACACCTGAAAAGTTAGAGCCGACTCTAACCTATCAGGAACAAATTTTTTATCTATCTGAAAAGACTCCAATGGTAAGATTTCTTTTTACTAACCTCTAACGGCTATTTTCTTTGTGTGTAGAGAGATCCAAATAACTCACAACGGCTATATTTCCCACCTAAACCTGGATTAAGAAATCTATAAAAAGGAAAAATCGTCCATTTGAAAAAGAGAGGATATACGAGAGAAAGAAGAGAAAAATCGAGAAAAATACTCTGTGAAAAATAGAGAGAAATCAAGAGGAAAGACTTAGAGCTCAAATCCATCAACCTCAGAAAGCTCAAAGAGAAATTCACAAGCTTCTCAAGTTCAAATCAAGGAGATTTCATCTTTAGAAGAAAGATAGCAAAAGCCCCAAATCCTCAACTGCAAATTTCTGAAGAATCTGAGCTGAGGCCCTGATTCAATCTTTCAAAGAGAAGAGGAAAAGAAGAAAAGAAGAAAAGCACACATTCAAAGAGCTTCAAACAGGCTTTTCTTATCTTGTTTAGTTTATTATTTATTTGCTCATTTGAAGAGCTATTGTGTACTTAAACTCTATTTTTCATTAGTGTTCGCTAATTCAATCAAGGGATTGAATTAGTGGAGGTAGTATACCTTGGTACAAGCTAAGGATAGCTTGTTGTTGGGTTGTGTGCTGGTGAGCCCAGAAAACCAGCTGGGTTCGTTGTGATCCCGGAGGAAACAACAAGTTTTGAATTGTGAGCTTGTAAAACAACTCGACAGTAATCAAAAGGATTATAGTGTGGACCCAAGTGAAGCTTGGGAGTGGACGTAGGTATTGGATACACTGAACCACTATAAAATCTTTGTGTTTTCGTGCTTTATTTCTTAGTCTCCCTCTATCTCATTTATTTGTGATTAGCATTTATCTACTTTGCACTTAAGCTCTTTCATATCAAAGCAAAAAGTTTTTTTTTAAAAGAGCTAAATTTTTTTAAGAACCCATTCACCCCCCTCTTGGGTTGCCATCTGGGCCAACAATTGGTATCAGAGCTTATGCTCATTTCTTGTTTGATCCAACGATCAAGAGTAAAGATCCAAATGGCAGCTCAAGCTGGATCTTCATATGCTGAAGGTCATTCTACCAATAGACCTCCTTTATTCAATGGTTCTAATATTCTTATTGGAAAGCTAGAATGAGAATTTTTATTCAAGCTTTAGATTATGAGCTTTGGAGTGTAATCACTAATAGACCTAGCACACCCACATACTTAGTAGATGGTTCAATAGTTTCTAAACCCGAAAAGGATTGGAATGAGAACGATAGGAAAATGGCTCAGCTCAATGCTAAGGCCATGAATGTTTTATATTCTGCTTTAGATGCTAATGAGTTTAATAGAATTTCTACATGTATTTCCGTAAAAAAATTTGGGATAGACTAGAAGTTACCCATGAGGGTACTAATCAAGTCAAAAAATCTAAGATTAATATTCTTGTTCATAAGTATGAATTGTTTAGCATGGAACAAAATGAAACTATCACATGCATGTACACTAGATTTACTGATATTGTAAATGGTCTAAAAAGTCTTGGTAAGACCTATACTAACTCTGAATTGGTTCGTAAAATCCTTAGGTCTCTTCCAAGATCATGGGAAGCGAAAGTAACTATCATCCAAAAAGCCAAAGATTTAAATACATTACCTTTGGAAGAGCTACTTGGATCATTGATGACCCATGAACTGACCATGAAGCAACATCAAGAGGAAGAGGTCAAAAAGAAGAGAACAATTGCCCTCAAAGCTGCAGAAATCGAGAAGAGCAGCAGTGATGATGATGAAGATGATGATGATGAGGAGACTGCACTTCTAGCTAAGAAATTCAAAAGATTTATACAAAGAAGGAGACCCTTCAAAGAAAAAATTTGGAACAAAGATGGATGGTGAAAAAGAAAAAGAAAAGGATAAGGATAAAGAGAAAGACCCCCTCATATGCTATGAATGTAAGAAACGGGGCACTTTAGATATGATTATCCTTAATTGAAAAAGGGATACAAGAAAAAGAAAAAGGCATACGTTGCAACATAGAGCGATAGCAAAGAATCCTCATCCGAGGAGGAACAAAAGGAAGTTGCAAACATTTGCTTTATGGCAAAAAAGACGATGAGGTATGTACCAAAACTCATGACTTTACCTTTGACGAATTGCTTGATGCATTTAATGAATTAGTTAGTGATTTCAAAATTCTGAAAAAGAAAAGCAAAGTTTTAAAAAATGATAATTTAAATCTTGTCAAGGAAAAGGATAAACTAACACATGAAGTTGAAGAATTGAAATAAGAAAATAAGAATTTGTTAAAAGATAAAGAGTCAATTTCTAATAAAAATGTTAGCTTAAAGAAAGAAGTTGATAAATATAAAAATATAGTTGATAAATTTACATATAGCTCAGAAAAACTTAATTTGTTATTGAGTAATCAAAGAGCTGTATTTGATAAAGCTGGATTAGGTTATAGGCCTAACAATAAGCAAAAGTATGTTAAAAATTTCTTTAGAAAAGAACAGGATAAAAATGATGTTTCATATTATTGTTGTAACAAAAAGGGACATAAAGCTTATGAATGAAATTTTAAAAAATTAACAAGAATTTAAGTAGTAAAGGAAAGAAAATAGGTTCCGAAAGGAACAATCTTTGTTGCTACTAACCATGAAGGACCCAAGAAAGCTTGAGTACCTAAACAGAAAGTTTGATTACTTTGCAGGAGTGTCTTGCGGCCAAAAGATCAAAACAAAGTGTATCTTGATAGCGGCTGGTCAAGACACATGACGGGTGACAAGGAGCAATTCATCACCCTTGAGGATAAAAGAGGAGGAGTTGTCACATTTGGTGATAATGTAAAGGCCAGATTATGGGATTTGGTAAAATTCAGATAACTCCCTCCACTTTCATTGAAAATGTTCTTTATGTAGATGGTTTAAAGCATAACTTAATTAGTATTAGCCAATTGTGCGATAAAGGTTTCAAAGTTTCATTTGAAGCTTCTATCTGCACCATCTCTAATCCTATTAACAATAGCATTATATTTACTGGATATA
>UESW01004084.1:364159-379966 GCA_900491605.1 Calamus simplicifolius
ATAGAATATTTAACAAGAAATCCTTAATTGTAGAAGAATCTATTCATGTAGTTTTTGATGAGTCTTTAGCATCAAGTTCAGAAAAGATTGATGATGAGGAAGATACAAATATTCTAGAAAGAGATATTAAAAAATTAAATATAGATGTATCTTCAGATCATGAACAAGAAGCTAAAGATGATGATTACCTAGGGTTGATGTTATTGATACTAATCATAATGAAGTAGATCTTCCTAGAGAATGGAGATATGCCTATGGTCATCCGAAGGAATTGATTATAGGTGATCCATCTCAAGGAGTAAGAACTAGATCATCTATGAGGAATATCAATAATCATCTTGCATTTGTATCTCAAATTGAACCTAAAACTATTGAAGAAGCTGAAAAAGATAGTAATTGGATGCTAGCTATGCAAGAAGAATTAAATAGTTTACTAGGAATAATGTATGGTCCTTAGTTGATAGACCTAAAAGTCATTCAGTTATAGGATCTAAATGGGTATTTAGGAATAAATTGGATGAAAATGGCATAGTAATCAGAAATAAAGCTAGATTAGTTGCAAAAGGATATAATCAAGAAGAAGAATTGATTTTGATGAAACTTTTGCACCTGTAGCTAGATTAGAGGCAATTAGATTACTACTTGCATTTGCATGTCATATGAACATCAATCTATTTCAAATGGATGTTAAAAGTGCATTTCTAAATGGTTTTATAAAAAGGAAGTTTTTGTGGAACAACCACCTGGTTTTGAAGATCATGAATTTTTAAATCATGTTTTTAAATTACACAAAGCACTATATGGTTTAAAACAAGCACCTAGAGCTTGGTATGATAGGTTAAGCAAATTTCTAATTGAAAATGGTTTTTCTAGAGGAAATGTAGACAAAACCCTATTTTTGAAAAGAAAAGATAAAGACTTATTAGTAGCACAAATATATGTAGATGATATTGTATTCGGTGCTACTAACAATCATTTGTGTCAAGAATTTGCTAAGCTAATGCAGGGTGAATTCGAGATGAGCATGATGGGAGAACTCAACTTCTTCCTAGGACTCCAAATCAAGCAAAGCAAAGAAGGGATTTTCATCAACCAAACAAAGTACACAAAGGAAATACTCAAGAAGTTTGGAATGGAATCAATCAAACCCCTTGGAACACCTATGAGTCCTTCATGCAAATTGGATAAAGATGGACGGTAAGAAAGTTGATCAAAAATACTATAGAGGTATGATCGGATCTCTACTTTACTTAACCGCAAGTAGACCTGATATCATGTTTGCTGTTTGTTTATGTGCTAGATTTCAATCAGAACCTAAAGAATCTCACTTAATTGCTGTAAAAAGAATACTAAGATATCTAAGTGGAACAAAAAATGTAGGATTATGGTATTCTAGAGATTCAACACTTAATTTGATTGCTTATTCAGATTCTGATTATGCTGGATGTAAACTAGATAGAAAAAGTACAAGTGGTGCATGTCAATTTTTAGGAAGTAACTTAATCTCTTAGCAAAAAGAAAAATTCGGTTGCATTATCTACTGCTGAAGCAGAATATGTTGCAGCTGGAAGTTGTTGTGCTCAAATCCTTTGGATTAAGCGACAACTTGAAGATTATGGCATAACACTTGATAAAACTCCTATTAGATGTGATAATACAAGTGCAATCAATTTAACTAAGAATCCAATACAACATTCAAGAACTAAGCACATTGAAATTAGATATCACTTTATAAGAGAACATGTAGCTAACAATGAAATTTGCCTTGATTATGTTAATACTGAAGAACAGTTAGCTGATATATTTACAAAACCTTTGAGTGAAGAGAGATTTTGTTATCTTAGAGGAGAATTAGGAATTTGTGATCCTTTGGAATGATTTTGAAACACCTAAGGAATGATTATCTAGAATTCAATCAATTCCTGTGATTTCTTTCATGACTTTAAGGACAATTTATCTAGACTTTTGAGCAATTTGATTCTCCACATTCCAAAGATTTTTTCAAAAATTTATTGACCTTATTTTGACAAGTTTCGCTGCTTGAAACTCATTTATTTTTCTCTGAAACTGTCAGTGGAGTCGACACCTTAATCTGTGGAGTCGACACCTTGTCTGTGTCGCTCTCGGTCTCTGACCTTGGAGCCGACACCCGCTTAAGCGGAGCCGACTCCAGCTCGGGCGCTAACAGTGTTAGCGACTTGGAGTCGACACCCGACTTTGCGGGAGTCGACACCTGGTGGACCCAAATTGATTATATTAGGGCAGAGTCGACACCTTCTCATTTTCTATCTTCTCCAAATCTTCTCCAAAACCCCTCCAAACCTCCAAAGCCAAATACTCCTCAAATCAACCATTCCCTAAGATTCCAATGGCACCTAAGCGTAGGGGATCGGTCTTTGATGCTCCCGTGGCTACAAGGAAGCGCACGGCTCGGCGTCCCATCCGTGAACCTTCCCAAGCGATGATTCCTCTTCAACTCACTCGGATAATCCTAGCCCTTCCTCTCCTCAAGTAGATATCCTTGCTGGGCGAGTCATAACCATGGGAAAGAAAGGTGGATTTTGATTTCTTTGAAGCCGAGGGTTTTGCAATCGGTAGACAAATTAAAGAGCTTAGCTGGGATAAGGTATGTTCTTTGGATGTTCCCACTTATCCAGCCCTAGTTAAGGAATTTTATCTCAATTTATCAAGGGAGATGGTGGAATAGTCAGTTCTGTAAGAGGGAAGAGAATTCATCTCACATTTCAGATCTTAGGAAATCTTTTAGGCATCCCTGTCACTGGGCTTGCGGCGGACATTCACAGTGAGAGATCAGATGCTTTGTCAAGGATGTTAGGAAGAGAAATATCAGAGTTTGAGGAAGTTAGGGCAAATCAATTGCCACTTGAACTTAGATTGCTGCATAACATTTGTGGTAGGATCTTATTTCCCAAGACTGGCCGTTTTGAGTATGTCTCAGAGCGAGACATAGTGATTATGGATAGTATCTTGACGGGTCAGCCAATTAATCTTGCTGGAATGATGATATGGTATATGGCTGAGGCCGAAGGCAAGAAGATCTTCATTGCCTTATGGGATGATCCTAACCATGGTTTTTAGAAGTCAAGGAGTTGTGATTTCTGACAATGAGCCATCAAAGAACCTTAGACATATAGATTACTACAGCTTGGCTACTGTGCACAGAATGGGGTTTGTAAAAGTGGATGGTAGATGGAAAGGAAAGGCCATCTGAATGAGAAAGTAGCTGATATTAGGGCTACTGCACCATCTGAGGCAGGTCCATCAGCGAGACATCCATCACCAGAGCCTAGCATATCTTCACCACCATCGGTACCTACTCCAGCTCCTGCACATGTACCACCGCCTATGTCATCTTTTGGTTTTTCTGATATCCAGTTAGAATAGCTTAAAAGTTTATTTGCTACTCACAAGGAAGAAATGAAAATAGAAATTGATAACAGTTTAATGAATTTAAGAGAAATGAATTATTCTTTGGATGAAAGAATTGGTAAAATTGAATCTACACTTGGAGCCTCCGCAGAATCTTTGAAGAATGATCTCAAGAATATTTTTGAAGAACTTAAAGATATTGGTGGAGATTCAGAGCTTACTCCAAATGCAATGCTGAGCTTCAGGACAAAATTATGACTGCATGTGCATTTGTTGATAGAAGACTAAAGGAATTTGTAAGAACTCAAAGTGAAGGAATGGAAAAATATTAGAAGATTTGCAAAGACTTCTTAGAACTAATCTTTGATTATATTGTAATGAAATTCTTTGATGTAATTAAAAGATGATGTTTAGTTTAGTTTGATGTTGATTTACTTTTCACTAAAGTCTTGATGTAATGAAGTGTAGTTTAGTTTGAAATTTTGATGTAATGAAGTTTTTTTTGCAATATGATGTAATACTTGACTTTATGCAATGAACTTATTTGTTACTTAATGAATATCATTTGATCTTTGAAGCATCTCTCAATTTTATTATTTAACTTGAAACTTCTTAACCTTTTTGTTGATTACAAAAAAGGGGAAGAAGTAATTTGATAGTCGTATATGCATCAAAAGTTAAAAAGAGGAAAAAGTACATGTATATGCATTGGAATAAATAAGTTTAATTTGACATATGTGCACTTAATTTGATATAATTTGATATGCATTGTTTAATCAGTATCAAACATTAAAAAGTTAAAAAGAGGGAAAAGTACTTGTATATGCATTGGAATAAATAAGCTTAATTTGACACTTGTGCACTTAATTTGACATAATTTGATATGCATTGTTTAATCAGTATCAAACATTAAAAGTTTACTGTTAAATTGAGTATCATAGGAGGAGCTACTTCATTCAGGGGGAGCTTACCTATGAGAACTAAATATTTGAGAAATTTGAGTTGAAAATCTTATTGTCTAACTCATGCATATACTCAATGTTTTTATAATCATCAAAAAGGGGGAGATTGTTGACTCAAGTATTGATTTTGATGATTAATAAAAGACATGAGTATATTTACTATGTTTCTAATAGATTTAACAAGTGTTACAGGGATTAAAAATGTTTGATCAATCAAAAGGAATAAAGAAATAAGTTTTGAATCAAAATGTCAAAACAATTTTTCAAAGTTCAGAGCTTGGAGTAGACACCCAAATGGTCAGGAGCCGACCCCAAGGCGTATCAAAAGTTTTCTGAAATTTTGGCACGATCTAGAGTCGACACCCAGAGTTTCAGAGCCGACTCCAACCTGAGATACAGAGAAGCGTATTCTGTTTCAATTTCCGAAGTCGACACCCAGTATTCGGGAGCTGACACCTAAGAGTTCGAGAGCCGACACCTGATTTTCTGGAGCCGACTATAACCTGAGAACAGAGAGCATGATTTTATGAGCATTTCTGGAGCCGATACCTTCGGATTGCGGAGCCGACCCCCGAAAGCGGTGAGCCGACATTTAACTTTCTCGGAGCTGACTCCTCAACAACTTTTTATTTTCTATTTTTGGATACCCGACTTGGAGCCGACACCTGAAAGTTGGAGCCGACTCTAACCTGTCAGGAACGGATTTTTTTCTATCTAAAACAAACTCCAACGGTAAGATTTCTTTTTACCTAACCTCTAACAATCTAACAACTATTTTCTTTGTGTGTAGAGAGATCCAAACAACTCACAATAGCTATATTTCCCACCTAAACCTGGATTAAGAAATCAATAAAAAGGGAAAATCGTCCGTTTGAAAAAGAGAGGATATACGAGAGAAAAGAGGAGAAATCAAGAAAAATACTCTATGAAAAAGAGAGAGAAATCAAGAGGAAAGACTTAGAGCTCAAATCCATCAACCTCAGAAAGCTCAAAGAGAAATCCATAAGCTTTTCAAGTTCAAATCAAGGAGATTTCCATTTTTAGAAGAAAGATAACAAAAGCCCCAAATCCTCAACTTCTCGACTGCAAATTCTGAAGAATCTGAGCTGAGGCCCTGATTCAATCTTTCAAAGGAGAAAAGAAAAAGAAGAAAAGAAGAAAAGCACACATTCAAAGAGCTTCAAACAGGCTTTTATTATCCTTGTTTAGTTTATTATTTATTTGCTCATTTGAGGAGCTGTTGTGTACTTAAACTATATTTTTCATTAGTGTTTGCTAATTCAATCGGGGATTGAATTAGTGGAGGTAGTATACCTCGGTACAAGCTAAGGATAGCTTATTATTGGGTTGTATGCTGGTGAGCCTGAAAAACCAACTGGGTTCATTGTGATTCCGGGGGAAACAACAAGTTTTGAGTTGTGAGCTTGTAAAACAACTCGACTGTAATCAAAAGGATTATAGTGTGGACCCAAGTGAAGCTTGGGAGTGGACGTAGGTGTTGGATACACCGAACCACTATAAAATCTTTATGTTTGCCGTGCTTTGTTTCTTAGTCTCCCTCTATCTTATTTATTTATGATTAGCATTATCTACTTTGCACTTAAGCTCTTTCATATCAAAGCAAAAAGTTTTTTTTAAAAGAGCTAAATTTTTTTAAGAACCTAATTCACCCCCCCTCTTAGGTTGCCATATGGGCCAACAACTACACATCATACTTATTTGTTTTAAATTAAAGGCAAAACCATTTTACAACCTATTGCTGCCAAATCACTTTTGAGGAGCGTGAGGTGACAGAAATGCTTCGTAGGCCTTCAAAGGAAGGACAGGGACCACCTTCTTCAGTCGGAAACCTATAAGAAAAGTCTCAGACCGATGGTTCTGACGGGGACCCTCCGACGCTCAAGTCAGTGACTTGGAGAACATGGATCTGAATGAGAGAGTAGAGATGAGTCCCCCTCCTTGAGGGTTGGGGCCTTTATATACCTGTTCGGGGATCCCTCTTACCCTTCGTTCATAACAGTCGAATCCTTTTTTGGATGGTTGTTGATTTCTGGTCTTCAACGTGCCGCAAAGGATGGGTAGTGGGGCTGGACGTGGATGGCCACACCCATCGTTAGTGGTGCCAGGGGGAGGCACGTTCATTGCACACGTTGCCAGGCATGTTCGTGGCAGAGTAACCCGCCATTCTTGGGGCCGAGGAGAACTGTCGCTCGGTCGAGGGGGCGCTATGAGATTGACGGATAATTGAGTTGCTCCTAGGGCCGAGGAGAACTGTCGCTGAAGCTGATGCCGAGGCCGACGCTGAAGCTGACGCCGAGGCTGACGCCGAGGCCAAGATGGGCTGCAGTCGACGCAGAGGCCGACACCGAGGCTGAAATGGGTCGGGGCTGATGCAGAGGCTGAAATGGGCCGCGACTGAGGCCGAGGCCGATGCAGAGGCCGAGATGGGCTGTGGCCGATGCAGAGGCCGAGATGGGCCGAGGCCGGGATGAGCCCAATGCCAAAGGGGTTGGAATGCGCCATACCGTGCGACGTCAGGTTTGTGGTCCCTTCATCTTGTGGGTCATGTGGCCTGATCAGCCACATCAGATGCCCCCCCACTCCTGAACTAGCGTAACCATTTACTGCGCCAAGTGAAAGGGGCATCGAATCATTAGCGACTGATCCCCATATCGCGCTGAACAGTGTTGGCACACGTGTCCTGGATAGGACGGCTCCTTTAAGACGATAAGATCGTGGGGCATCATCATTTCTGCATCCTAACCGTCAGATCCGCTTCGAGGCTAGGAAGCACTCCGAGATCCCCGAAATATCGATGACCATCATTGATTCGCCAAATCACTGGTACCGATATGCTCTCATTGGTTGAATGTCTCGTTGTCTGCGTGCCCGAAGCGTCGCCACAGAGTCTTTCTCAATGAATAGCATCTGCGTGGCTGGTGTATCGGGCGGGACAATTTTGAAAATATCGATGAGGAATATATAGAAGGGGCGTGTCCTAGCTTCAATTTCATCTACCGCCCAGAGTTCGTTCTTCCTTCTGCCTGAGTGCCTCTTTGATTTCTCCTTCTTCATTTGCCCAGGTTAGTTCTCCATGCCTTCCCAATCGTCTTCTTTTCTCCTACTTCGTCTTCTTGGTCCTCCACGAATCAGGTTCCTCTAACCCGTATGGCTACGGCCGGGGACCCTGCTGTCAGGAGCCCACCGGTGGCCATAGCTCCACCTCCTAGGGTAGCTTCATCCTCTAGGGCAAGCAGGGGTTCCCTTGAGGGGACTGTCTCCACTGTTACCCCCGCCGACCTTGCGGCTTTTAGAGTGGCCTATAGGATACTCAAAGGGGTGCGACTGATCGCCCCAATACCTGATGATAGGGTGACTTCTCTCCCTCAGGGGATCGCCCTATATGAGGAGTTATTGAAGGCCGGTCTTCGTCTTCCCCTTCACCCTTTTATCATTAACCTATTAGATAGGTATAATTTGGTCCCAGCCTAACTAGTTCCCAACTCAATTAGGGCCATTTGTGCCTTCTTGGTGTTGACCTGCCTTCAGGGCTTCCCGAGCAATGTCTCCCTCTTCCGAAGTCTCTACACACTCCGGGCTCAGTTCGGCTAGTGGTTATTTGCCCTCCGGCCGGGTAGAGCCCTTAGGCTAGGTCTTCCGTCGTCCATAAAGGGATGGAAATCCCGATTCTTCTTCGCCAAGGTGGACGGGGTAGGAAGGTAATGGGGCACGCCCAATACCGAGGCCAACAAGAACATCTCGATCATGCCGAAGGACCAGGAGGCCTTCAATCTTCTCCTGGCAACTGAGCTCCCGTCCTATCGAGGGCTGTTGTCGGAGGACAACCTCCGACACGCCGGCATCACTCCTGATGACGGCAAGGGCCTCTTCGAAGATAGCATTTTCTTTTCGTTTCCTTTTCTTCTCTCTTTTTTTTGGACCAACATTGGTTCTCGTGCAGTCATGAAGATCAACATACCGGCCGAGGCTTTCCAAAGGGCCGCTATCAAGAAGAAGAAAGGGCAGGGAGATGAAGCCGAGGGATCGAGGAAGAGACCTCGATCCCAATCGCTACCTATGCCCCGAAACGCCCCCAAACTTCCTACTCCATCGCCATCACCCTGTCAATCTCCTGCACCACCACTACCGCCATGGCGATCTCCTACACCACTACCGCCACGGAGATCTCCTACACCACTACGGTCGTCAGAGCCTATCGATCTGACCACGGGTACGTCACCCGAGGAGTCAAGGGCCCATATTGTCTGGCCTGCCGAGCGTCCTTCTCCGCCGACCACTGAGCCGATCCCGAGGGATGTGCCTCGGGCAAGTGGAGGGGCATCTGCCGATAGGAGGCAAAAGGCCGTAGTTGGCTACGAAGCCCATACCACCGTGTCCGAATCCATAGGGGATAGGATGGGACCGATCCCCTCACGACCTTCTCTTATGAACCACCCCAACCTTGCCGAGAAACTACTATCGACGGCATCCACTCCTGCTATTCAGGAGGAGATCAGGCAGACCAACTCCCATACCCTATTCAAGGATTGCCAGGCAGCCATGCTCCGGGTAAGTGATCGTTTATATCCTGACCCTGTTCGCTTTCCCCGTGCTTACTCTTTGTAACTGACATCGGTCTTGCTGTGCAGATGGTAAACATCTTCAACCATACGCAGACTCTCGCCGCCAGCAGGGAGCGCCAACTTAATCGCTATCGCCGGGAGGCTCTCGAGTGCTGGGACTGGGCCGTGAGAGCTGAAGATGCTCTCAAGCTGACTCTAGCTAGGGAAGCAGAGAGGCTCAACATGGTTCGGTCTCAGGCGCGAGCCGAGTCGGCGGCGGCGCAACACCAAACACGCAAGGCCCTCGAGCGCGCCTTCGCGGCCGAGGGGAAGTTGATGGCTGCTGAGGTGGAATTGGTCGACGTCAAGGCCCAGCTCGAGGCAGCGAAGTCCGAGCTGAAATCTGCCGAGGAGAAGACCAAAATCGCCGAGGAGGTGGCCTGCCTGGCTGATATCAAAATTGCCGAGGCCACGGAGGCGGTGAAGGCTGCCGACAGGAGATCAGCTGAGGCTGAAGTGGTGGCTCGGGCCGCAGAGGAGAAGGCTGCCGATGCCGCGAAAAAAGCCATGGAGAGCTACCGAAGCTCTCAGGTCTTCGTTGAGGAGGTGGCTGAAGCTGGGGCTGGCGCCTACCTCCATGGTTTTTATGACTGCTGAGACAAGGTAGTGAGGGTCTTTGGTACTGAAGGCCTTAAAGACATGGAACCCGATGAAGACCTGAGAACGGGGAGATCGACCATGGCTCCGTTCTGGCCAACAATGCTGCCCCCCCAGCCGACGCTGCTCCGGCCAAGAACTGAAGATCCGCCTGTGATCTCGGCTTTTTCTTTACTTTTTCCTGTTTAACAATGTACTCAAGTCCGACTATGGTCGATATTTTGTAAGAGCTTTGATGATCAATGAAAAGAAAGTATCCCTTGAAATTTGTGTTGAAATTATGAATTCTTTTTTTTCTTTTGTTCAACATTATCGATACTTAGCTTCTCAAGCCGCTCGTCCAATGTAATCTCTGGCGCCCGTAGGAGTTGCATAGAATCACACCAACCCAATCAAAACGGGGCTCTTATAGTTTAGCTAGAAACGTTTTGGGATCAATATGCGCTGATTCCTGACCGCCATCGTCGGGTTGCCGACGAGCCGTAAGTATCGATCTGGCCTCGACTAGTCTTCCGACTCGAGCCTTCGCATTATTTTGCTGAGGGGCTTTATAGTGTTGCCTTGCCGACGTGCTTTAGGTGCCATTCCGCCGACGGGCATTTAATGTTGTCTTGTGGGAGCGACCTGAGACTAGGCCAGGGAGCCTTTTAACCCCGAAGGGCTATCTGAGGGTGTCGCAATCAGGCTCAGGGTCCTTTTAACCCTGAAGGGTGACCTGAGGGTGCTGTGACCAGGCTCAGGGTCCTTTCAACCCTAAAGGGTGACCTGAGGGTGCTATGACCAGGCTCAGGATCCTTTCAATCCCGAAGGGTGACCTGAGGGTGCTGTGACCAGGCTCAGGGTCCTTTCAACCCCGAAGGATGACCGGAGGGTGCTATGACCAGGCTCAGGCTCTGACATTGGAGTCCGGCTTCTACGTCGACACTAGAGTTGGGCTTTGGTGCCAACGCTAGAGTCGGGCTTTGGCACCGACGCAGGAGTCGGGCTTCGATGCCGATGCGGGAGTCGGGCTTCGATGCCGACGCGAGAGTCTTTGTGCCGACATGGGAATCGGGCTTCTGTGCCGACACGGGAGTCGGGCTTTGGTGCTAACACTGGAGTCGGGCTTTGGTGCCGACGCGGGAGTCGGGCTTTGGTGCCGATGCTGAAGTCGGCTTTTGTGCCAACGCTGGAGTCGGGCTTTTGCCACGTTGTTATAGAACATAGAGGCAATGCGAAGTAATGCATAAAAGTGCACTTTTATTTCAATAAGATTGAAGGATGAGGTATTCAAACCTATGAACATTCAGTCGAGTATATCACTGATAGTACCGGCGAAGGTTGTCGAACTCCAAGTTCGAGGGAGCGCTCTTCCGTTGAGCTCCTTGATTCAATAAGTTCCTCGTGAAGGGCCTCCATGACCCGATAGGGCCCCTCCCAGTTGGGTGAAAACTTTCCTCCCTCCATTGGCCTCGAGACCTCAGCCTTCCGGAGGACCAAGTCTCCAGGATGGAACACCCGGGGTCTAAACGGGTGTTGTAATACCTTGCCATTTATGATGATAAGCAGCCATCCTAATCCGCGCTTGATCACGCGCCTCCTGATGAGATCCAAGTTGGCCCTCAGTTGGGCTGAGTTGTCCTCCTCATTGTAGGCTTCCACCCAAGGACTGGGGACCCCGATTTCCACTGGAATGATGGCCTCGGATCCGAAGACAAGACTGAATGGAGTTTCGCCGGTTGGAGTCCTTGGAGTTGTATGGTAGGCCCATAGGACATGGGGAAGTTCTTCCACCATCTCCCTTTGAAGTCATCGAGCCGTGTCCGAAGCCCCTGAAGGATAGTACGTTGGTTACCTCTGCCTCCCCGTTGGTCTGTGGGTGACCACAGAGGTGAATCTTTGGTTGATTCCTAACTCAATACAAAATTCTCTAAAGGGGGCATTATTGAACTATTGGCCATTGTCTGTGATGAGAGTGTTGGGGGTCCAAAAACGCAAATTATAGACTTCTAGAAGAAGGTTCTCACTCTTGCTTCGGTTATTTTGGTAGAGATTCAGCCTCTACCCATTTGGTGAAATGGTCGATAGCAACCAGCAAAAACTTTTGCTGACCGGAGGTAGGGGGAAATGGTCCCAAAATGTTCATCCCCACTGGGCAAAGGGCCAGGGAGCGGAGATGGGACTCAGATGAGAAGTGGGCTGCCGCTGGACGTTGGCGTGTCGTTGGCAACTGTCATACTTTCGTACTAATTCGGCCGCATCTTCCCGTATGGTGAGCTAATAGTAGCCTTGATGGAGGGCTTTATACGTCAGCGCTCTGCCCCCAAATGGTTCCCACAAGCGCCTTCGTGAATCAAGCGGAGGATGTAATCAGCCTCGATGGGACCGACACACTTGAGGAGGGGATACGAGAAGGACCTTCTGTATAGGCGTCCATCCATTATTAGAAATTTAGAGGCTCGCCATTTGAGGAGTTTGGCCTCGGTGGGGTCATCAGGAAGGATACCGTCGGCGAGATACCGAACATAGGCATCCATCCAGGTTGGCTCTTGGCTGACCGGCAATGCTTCCTCCTTGGTCTCGATGCTCGGGTCTTCCAAATATTTGATATACGTCCTTCCCAGGGATCCGTCGACTGTCGTGGCCAACCGGGACAGCGCGTCGGCTCTAGCATTCTCCTTCCGGGGAATATAGCTGATACAGAAATAAGCAAAGAGGAGGGACTATGATTGGACCTTGCTCAGGTATCGGGACATGATGGGGTCCCGAGCTTCATACTCCCTAGTGATTTGCCCGAGACGAGTTGGGAGTCAGTGTATGCTCTGCGATGCTCTACTTTAAGTTCTTTGGCAAGCCTCATCCCGGCCAACAAGGCTTTGTACTCGGCTTGATTGTTTGTGGCAGGGAAGAGAAAGCAGAGAGCATACTCGATTGTTACACTATCGGGGCCGGCAAGAATGAGTCTGGCGCCGCTTCCTTGGGAGTTTGAGGCCCCATCCATATGAAGAATCCAATCCCTCCTTGGATCAGTGGTCAGCGCCTCCAGGGACTTCGTCGGGGGCTCCCTGACCTGCTCATCGGTCCAAGTGCACTCAACCAGGAAATCTACCAAGACCTAGGACTTCATAGCCGACCTTGGTTTGAAGGTCAGATCGAATTCTCCCAACTTGAGTGCCCACTTTGCTAGCTGATCAGAAGTGTCAGGGCGAGATAAGATCGTCCTCGAAGGCTGGTCCGTCAGCACCACGATTGAGTGGGCTTGGAAGTAAGGCCTGAGACGTTGAGCCGACACTATTAGTGCGAAAAAATTTTTTTAATTTTGGTGTACCTGGTCTCGGCATCATGAAGCTCTTTACTGGTGTAATACACCGGCCTCTACGTTCCTTCAGGGTCTATTCGGACGAGGACGGAACTGACTGCCTCCTGAGAAGCGGCCAGGTACAAAAAGAGATCCTTCCCCTCCACATGTTTCAACAATAGCGGTGGAGTCGACAAGAAATTCTTCAATTCCTTGAAGGCCCTTTGGCAGTCAGCCATCCACTCGAAGCCATTGACTTTTGTAAGGCCTTGAAGAAGGGAAGGCATCGCTCGGCCGATCTGGACAGGAAACGACTCAGAGCTGCCAGCCTTCCGGTCAGACGCTGGATTTCCTTTTTATTCACCGGCGGCCTCATATCTAGGATAGCTTGAATCTTATCCGGGTTTGCCTCTGTTCCTCATTGTGTCACCATGAATCCCAGGAACTTGCCCGTGTGACTCCGAAGGCACACTTCCGGGGGTTCAGCCTCATCTGAAACCGAAGAAGATTGCTGAAGGTCTCCATCAGGTCAAATATATGGTCGTTGGCTCGGACGCTTTTGGTCAGCATGTCGTCTACGTATACCTCCATATTGCGCCCGATCTAACTTTCGAAGACTTTATTCATCAGCCTCTGATAGGTAGTTCTGGCATTTTTCAGTCCGAAGGGCATGACTTTATAGCAGTAGATTCCTTTCTCGGTCACGAATGATGTAGCCTCCTCATCTGACGGCTCCATTCTGATCTGGTTGTACCCCGAGAAGGCATCCATGAAACTGAGAGTCTCGTGGCCGGAGGTGGCATCTACCAACTGGTCGATCCTAGGGAGCGGGAAGCTGTCCTTGGGGCAGGCCTTGTTGAGGTCGGTGAAGTCGATGCACATCCTCCATCTTCCATTGGCTTTCCGAACCATCACCACATTAGCCAACCAGTCGGGATAATGGACCTCCAGAATGTGGTCGACAGCGATCAGTTTGCGGATCTCCTCGTCGATGGCTTTCTGTCGCTCGGGGGCAAAGCTTCTCTTCTTTTGTCGGACCACCCTACAGTTGGATTTAATGTTAAGTTTGTGAGTGATTACCTCCATCGGTATACCTGGCATATCGGTCGGCGACCATACGAAGATATCGGAGTTCGCTCAGAGGAAACCGAGGAGTCGACTCCTCGCCTCCTCAGGAAGAAAGGCTTCAATTTGGACGGTTCTCGTCGAGTCCTCTCCTAGGGAGAAAGTCAATAGATGCCCCGCCGGTTCTCCCCTCTTCTCAGCTTTTCTCGGGTCTATCAACTTAGGAGTCGACGAATTGTCGACCGACTGAGGACCAGGGGCCGTGTGGTAGCAAAGGGGTGTCGGACTCCTTTTCCCCGCATCTCCCCGATCCCATGATGGGTGGGAAATCGCACAAGTAATCTCTTCGTCGAGATAATGGCGTCCAACAGATTTAGGCCTGGCCTTCCGAGAATGGCATTATATGCCAAAGCGACTCTTACCACCAGGAACTTCATGAAGATCGTGCTCTGGCAGGGTAGCGTCCCAGCCATGACAGGAAGAGTAATTTCTCCCTCAACTTTCACCGAGTCTCCGGTGAAGCCTACGAGAGGTGTCGTCACTGGCCGAAGGGAGTCCGAAGGCAAGTTCATACAAACAAATGCTTCATACGTCAAAATATCAGCTGAGCTTCCACTAATATTCTTTTTACAGGATGTTTAGCAATCGTCATAGACACGACGACGCTTTCATCATTTGGGTTATTTACCCCCTCTATATCCTTTTCGGAAAAAGGGATTACAGGACTATCTCTCTCACCCCCTCGAGGTCTTTTTGAAGTGCCACCCGCTCCCCAGGAGACAATTTCCACGGTCTTCTCGGTCGGAGCATTGTCGATATTGGCTTGCTAAGCCGGTGGTGCCGATGGGCCCGACGCTGTTGGATTCCCTCTCCGGACAAATTGACCGAGATGACGTTGCTGGATGAGCTCCTATATAGCCCTCTTTAGCTGTCGGCAGTCTTCCGTGTCATGGTCGTGATCTCGATGAAAACGACAATACAGATTTTTGTTGCGGGGAACTCCAGGCTTCAAGGGTGCAGAGCGCTTAAGATAGGATTCACCCTCGATTTCCATAAGAATATGGGAAATCAGGGCTAATAGAGGGGTGTAACGCTCACCTACAGGGGCGAAAGTCCGTGGCCGATTGTCTGGCCGACGAGGCGGCTCGGGCTTCTTTGCATGAGACCCACCAGACTCTAATCGGACTTGCTTTTTGCTGGGGCCCTCATCAGTTTCCCGCCGAGAGGAGTCGGCCTCATCAGCGCGAATGTATTTCTGAGCTCGACTCAGCAACTCCACATATGAACTCGGGGGCTTCTTGTCCAATGAGTATGCGAAGCGAGAAGGACAAAGTCTATGCTTTAAGGCCAGAGTGGCCACCGAGTCATCGAGATGATAAACCTCCATCGCCGCCTCTTTGAAGCGGGCAACGAAGTCCCGAAGAGTCTCTCCACTCTTCTGTCCAATTGTAAAGAGGCTGTCGACTACCCGAGGGATCCTTCGGCTCGCGTCGAAGTGGGCGAGAAAAGCTTTCTCCAACTGTCGAAATGAGCTAATACTGTGGGGAGGTAAACGGGAGTACCAAGCCCTCGCAGCCTTTCGTAGAGTGGCTGGGAAGGTGATGCATAAAAGAGTATCTGATGCCCCCTGGACCTGCATGTGCACCTTATAACTTTCTAGATGGTCCAAGGGGTCGGTAGTGCCGTTATAGGATCTAGCTGAGGAAAGCGGAATCGGGAAGGGACGAGTTCTTCCATGATCCGCCTAGTCAGAGGAGGGCGGCTATCATACTTCGCCTTCGATTGATTTGTCGGTCGTCGGCTGAGCTCCTCCAAGCGCCGGTAGCGCTCCTCCAATATCTTCTCCGTGCGGAGGTGGATTGTTGGCCCAGATGGCAACCCAAGAGGGGGGGGG